>JAVQJG010133252.1:0-10752 GCA_036024015.1 Craterocephalus amniculus | reverse complement strand
ATTATAACATGATCTCATGCTAACACCCAATTTTAATTTCAGACCTATAAAACTTTGGGTCAGCATGGTCTTCAGGTATATGTTTAGACAGTATGTACCTGAACTTGAAACCAGATTTGAGATTGAAGTCAAATGTCTTTTAAAGGAAAAAATATATATATTTCTTCCAGTGACCAAATCAGATAAAACTTAGTATTGACCTGGCTGGCAGATTTATAAAGATAGATGTGACAGAGGAGAATCTAGTGTTGGAGGGTTATGAGTGGAAATAGATGGGGTTAGTGGCTCTCCGGTGTAATAAAAGAAATGAAAGTAGTAATAGACTCTCAGTGAATTCCATTAGGGACACACTGACACTACACAAGCCATTCATTATAATGATGCTGTGAAGTGAGATATTTCATTGTGGAACCCAAAGCCTGGTATGAAAGGGGACACTGAGGGATGGGTGGAGCGCAAAGGTCTGCTTCAGCTGCATTTACTGCCGTTCTCTGGTTTCTATGGCGATTTGAGGTTTTCCAGCCAATCAATCAACGGGAGCATGCTTTTCATCAAGCAGCCTTGAGATTTTCTATGTAAGCGGTGACAAGCAAAAGCCCATTGAAATCTTGTGTTTGAAATTGTGTATGACTTCCCAATGGTATGCTGAAACCGAGTGCAAATGGATACGTAATCTAAGCAGCATGTTTCCACCAAATTGAGTTTCTTTAGAATACACATTTGTCACGTGGCAAAAGCAACTACTGTAATTTGCAGAGCTACCCCAGGAGTATATTAGATTTTAATTGATTTGCTGATACAATCTAATTCTCTGTGACTGTGTCTCTTAAACAAATAATTTCCTTCTTTAGGCGGAAAGGGAGGAAAGAAGAAGAAAACTAAGGCTGGCTCGAAACCTACTAAAGCCAACGGGTCCAACTGGGCCAATGTCCCCCTGCCCCCTCCCCCTGTTCACCCTCTGCCTGGCACTGAGATGGACCTTTATTCCAATGAGCACCATGAAGGAGGAGGGTATGTATGCTAATGCTGCCAACAGCTACAGATGTGTGATTCTAAAATGAACAGCAGAAATGCTGCAGGTGAGATAATGAATCATCCAACTTGTGCACCTTGAAAGAAAAAAAGGAAATTAAGGTTTTAATGTGTGTGAAATGGATTTCTTTTCTCTAGATTTTTGCCCAAAATATACCTTGTTTAGTTTTATCGGTCAGTCATCCCAATACTGTTTTATGAACCTCTTCATTCAAAGCTAATCGCTCTGCATGAATGAATACAGCACTGTTTAAACCTTCTTTTCAGCAGTTATTTAATTGGTTAAATGCAAATATGTGTCATTAATTGTTCAATTAAAAATCATTTTACAGGCTTTGTGTGCAGCTAAAAGTTCACATAAATTGTTCATCGAGTGCAACACAGCTGAAATACAGAAAATAAATATGAAGCGATTCACTGTTTCTGATTAAAGTCTTTTTGTAGATTTTCCCCTTTTAATCTGTATTCCTAACTGGGAAATAAACAGATTGCGATGGTTGCGGTGCATAACAGCTGTAACACCTACTGACTGCACATCACAGGTTGAAACTGATCTCTGCTTGCCGACATGCACAACATTGTATGTTTCTGCTGGAAAAACAAGATTCAACTCTGCTTTCTTTGTTGCTAATTTCTGTGCTACTGCACATCTGCAGAGAAGTGAGCGATTGTTATGTGTAAAATCTCACAGGCTCTCACAGCCGCATGACTGGCGCAGAGGAAACTCTGCATCTCTTGCCTTCAATCTGTGGGGTGATTTCTTGGCTAAAGACATATGTTTGAGCCGTCTCTTGTCCCTGCTGCATGTACACATACAGATGGTTTTAGATTAATATATTTGCTGAATCCCACAGAGAAAAAATCCTGATACTATAATAGCATAAAGATGAAAAACGACTGAGAGATTTATTCATTATCAACTGACCATTTTTAGCATTTATAAAAGATTTCAAAACCTCAAACACACTTTAGTTTAAGTATGAACAAACAGGCTTTTTAAGTGATTGTGAGCGTCTCTCTCTTTGGTCCAGTAGGTACTGTGTCCTCTCACTCCCATTTCCAATCTGTGAGAGTCATCTGTTTTAATAGGCTATCTGGCAAATGAAGGGTCCCTAGCACTATAAATCTGAGGCTGCTCTTAATGGCGGGAGATTAAAACAGTTATGTCCTATGGAGTGTGCACCGACAAATTTCTTTAATGAACATTTTCTTTATGGCTAGTATTATTTCAGCATGTATAAGCACAGCTTTGAGGAAGTGGAGCCTGACAAGCACTGTAATATTACTCAGGACTGTCATATAACAAATTCTTATGGAAGTTAGACAAGGTCACAAAGCCCCATTTTAGTAATGAGGAAGTTCACTTTCAATATTCATATGTAGGTTACTTTTTTATTTGCTTCTTGCCTTGAATAATCAATATACACGGTGCCCATCCAAACAGAAGTCACAGTAATTTTTTGTCGGACTGCCTTTAGCTTAGATGAGGGCATGCATTCATCGTGGCATCGCTACAAAAACCTTCTGCAATATCACAGTAATTATTATTGTTCAGTCTCAGAAATTTTTTGCAAAAACCTTGTAGTGAAGATGGGAGAATTGAAATGCCTTCTCCGGCCCACGCATATTGTGTGTAGAAATGTTCATACTTTCATTGTTAAACTTTACTGACTTCTACTGCTGTCTTTTATAATCCGATTTCACCAAACAAAGTGACCATAGATCATCATCATTTCAAGATTTCATGCCAACAATTCGACCCTTCTAAAACAGCTACAAGTTTTTCCACATCACAGGATGTGTCTTCTGAGATGGTATTATGAGAAAGGGGAAGCTACTCACTGCATCATTTAGAATTAAATAACTTATTACTAAAACGTTATTATCCATGCAGTAATTATCCGGCGGGAGACTCATCTATTTATTTTGTTACTTTCTTTCTGTTTTTTGGATGGGCAGACACTGTATCGACAATCAGACCAATACTGTCATAAATTAACCGTCTACTTAAACTTCCTCTCTTACCTCAGGTATGAGGGTGGCAGTTGGGGCCCACCAATGCCTGTGCAGACATACCTTCATCAGGGCCTGGAAGATGAGCTGGAGGAAGAGGAGGAGAGGGTTCCCACGCCGCCCATCCGAGGGGTGGCCTCTTCCCCAGCGGCTGTGTCCTTCGGACAGCAGTCCACAGCCACTCTCACCCCGTCTCCTCGGGATGAGATGCAGCCAATGCTCCAGGCCCATTTGGATGAGCTGACCAGGGCGTACCAGCTGGACATGGCGAAGCAGACATGGTAAAATTACCTCTGTCTATATTTCCTCATAGCTGGTGACATTTGCATATTCTAATTCTAAAATGCACACCGTCTACCTGCAGTCTTCTTCATGTTAACCGTGTGTGCATTGCAGATAAACCCATTTATCATTCCATTTTAATGGGCCTTTGCTACCACTAAGTCAACCACTGTATTTTGTTCACTCTAAGAGACACAATTTCTTACCCATGATAGTTTACCCCCACCCCCCCTTCACACATGCATTCCACATTCCATTGTTGTTGTGCTCATGCAAGTCAGATGAAGGCCATGCTTCATTCTGTCAGCAACACAGAGCGAACCAGAGACTGGCATTCATTCATAATAGTGAAGTGGGAAGCGGGGGTGGAGGGGGTGTGCAAGGACGCCTTGTCAGGAATGAGATGTCATGTTTTCCAGTAATGACTATGTTGGTTAGAGAGCATCTCTGACAACACCAGAGGGCCAGTAATTACAACCAATTCCCCCTGCAAACTGCGTCAAAGACTTAACAGTCCTCTAACAAACGCAGCCGTCAGCAAAGCCGGCTGCTGCTGGGGTGACAGCAATGGAAAGCGTGCCTTTTGTACCATTCGCTGCAGCAATTAGCCTTTTTATTGTGTTAGCATGCATGCCGGACTTAAGATTAAAAGGGATTCTCTAAATGCACTCAGAAGTCTTAAAAATGAGCTTTATTTTTCAGCATGTATTTAGTCCTCTCACCGCTCTGTGCCATAGAAACGTCTGAGTATTCCCTTTAATCTGTGCTACATTCACCTCTCCACTCCTCCAGGCACATGCAGGGAGGCTCTCTTCCTCCCCAGGCTCCGGCTCCTCCAGTGGGCTACATCTCCAGCACAATGGTTTCCGACCTGGACACTGACCTGCCGGATGATGATGACGAGGAAGAGGATGAAGAGGAGGATGAGGGCTACGGAGCCAGGCATCCCCGCGGTATTGAGCACACACCAGGGTCTAGCATGGACAACCTAGACAGCTCTTTAACAGGTAAAGTGATTGGATTCTGCACCCTTGCTTAAAGGAAATCTAATTAATTCATATTTTATTTTCATTCTGATCTAAAACAAACATTCAGCTCACTGTTGTTACATCTGTTTTACAGTCAAATATGATGTTCATGTTCCTGTATGATCATCTTTTTTTGTGCAAATTTGCTTACCAAGTGTCCCTCTGTCAAGTTTTTTAAGCACTTTTGGCAAACTCTGGGGAATTATATTTATCATTTGTAAAAGAGAGATAAGAAAGTCCATGAATTTTAAACAGGAAAGTGAGGAGGAAATTAAGATGAGAGGGAGGCAAGGCGAGGAGGGGAGAATGACTGTGATTTCCCTGGCACACAGCTCCAGACCCAATGCCAACCGTATCTTCCCAAGGAGATTTGAAATAAATTTCACGTGCAGCATATTCCATTCCCGACCAGAGGCACTATTTCCATTTTTACAACTCACTGAAAACTTTTACGGCCGTCTGTTGGGGAGGAGGGGCGACATATGAAGGACGTGACATTGTGGCGACAAAACTGGATTTCACTGCTGCTCTTATACCTACCAGGTGTCAGTTTCCATTCCTGAGAAACGGGTGGCATGTGAGGGGGGGTGGGGGGGGGGTAGCTTTACAGGAACAAAAAAAACCAACAAAATCCATATTGTTGGATTTAATGTGAAAAAAATACAGGAAGAGCTGATCCAGCATTGAGGAAGCACAAGAATAAGTGGGCTGAGTGCTGCTGCTTGGTCTTCCCTGTCAGCAGCAGCCCTGAACAGTAGTTTTCCATGGAATGATGGAGCAGCGGCTTTGCTAGCACTGACACATGCTACCACTGATATATTTAGAGGAATATAAAGCAGCAACTGGCCCTAATCTACAGCATCTCTCCTCCACTGGATTGCTACAAAGACAGCACTATTTCTTTTTATCTCCCTGCAAGTCTGCTTCTCAGCCGCGCTCTGACAGCACAGACACGCTCCGGGGTGAGCGGGAAGAAGAGAGGAAAGATAGGAGAAACTGTTGAGATTTATTGTGGCCACCATTTTGAGGCTATACAAATAGAGCCGGAGTCCTGTCAGGCATCGCTTGATAGATTTGTCATTGTTTTAATAATATGGAAAGAAGTCTGTTTTCATAATGTTACACCAAAGGTCAGTAAATCAAACATTCCCGCTGATACCCCGGAAGAGAGAGAAAAAAAAAAAGATGGTTGTCCTCTGGGGCCGTTTTTCGCCAGCAGACTGACTGCACAGACTTTTCTATGTTTTATTCTGCACTCTGAGCTAATGCAACATATTTTTAGCTGATCAGTCTAAGTCCTCAGGTTGAGGTGGGTATTCCAGAGACATTTCTGGTTTGAGCCAGAAAGATGAAGGTATTACTCGGCATTACTCGGCTTTGTGTAGTCGCTGTAATGTAGAGATGTTAACGCGTCGCGGCTGCTGTCGGCGATTACTCTACCATAAAGCGTCGGCGGGTTTTCGAGGAGCAGGGTCACGTTTCCTGATGGCAGGTAGACGCCTGCATGTCAGGGGGAATAATTCCCTCTTAACGACATGCAGATTATGGTTTCAGCCATTGTAAATCAGTTTTAGTGCCAGCAGGGGCCGAGCCTCGGTTTTACTGCCCCTCCAACCATCTAATGTTTACTGGTCTTGCTCTGTCGGTGCACGGAGCACGGGAGGTGTCGGCTTATGTCTTTTAGGGAACGCGATTTGCCCCATCGCTTTGGTTCAGAACATGATAAAATGACAGACGTGCAAGGCAAACTTTGCTCTGCAGCCCGAGTAAAGAATCATATTTCAAAGGGCAAAAAGAAAACTAGATTGAATTTTTATCGAACTATATTAGAATGATCAGAGTTTGATTGGACCGACGTTTGAAAGAATAGGAGTGCTCTAGAGGTTGTGCTGTACAAAGTGGCGGTTAGCGCAGCTGAAAAGTCATTCTGTGATGTGATTTGCTGAGGCAGAGCTCCTTGGCTGAGCCGGAGGACTTGGAAGCCTCGGCGCTCCGGCTGGCACTGCCTATACTTCATTATCTGCTCTATTCTTTGTGGGAGGATTGCACCCAGTGGAATTGCTGTCTTTCTTTCTTAGAGAAAAACTCTTAAAAAAGGAATTTCAAAGAAAATAGCGAGGAAAGATGGAGGGCTCGAAGTAGTTACTGCCTCAGATTTCAGCCGGAGCTGTAAAAATAGGTTGTGTAAGTGGATACACAACCCTGTGCAAGTGTATTTTTTATAGAAGTCTTCATTAGTCTGAGCGAATACCCCTACAATATGAGCGGAAAGCTGGTGCAACTTCTGCTGTTAAAGGTGCAATTCCCTGAAGTCGCCTACAGTGACATAGTAGCCATCTCTTTGAGAGCAGGAGACTCCCAGATGGGGAAGTTGGAAAACTTTTAGGGGGATTTCCCAGTGTGAGTGGATACATGCAGCACAGCCATCATTTTTCTGTCCAGTTTCAAACGTGTAACATTCAATTTCAAAGTGAAGGACAACCACAGGATCCATTTAAATATCAAGCTGCGGCCGCTCTGAACAGGATTGCATCACCTTTAGTGTTGTGCTGACTTTATGTTAGGTCCTGCTACTAACTATTGTTCCCGTTTCTGTCTCAGCAACCTTTACCCTCACACCTCTCCTCTCTATCAGCAGCCTGATCAGTCCCATCGCTGTGTGAGGGAGAGATGGAGTGTGTGAGCCGAGCGCTTGGGTTCATGCCACATAGGCGAAGTCTGCCAAACAAGTCCCACTGAAAGCTGTCACATTAGCCGACTGTTCGCTGTGTTCCTGCTTGCCAAAGTGGCATATTTTTATTGGCAGTCTGATACTTTTTTATTTCAAGTGCTGGCCCAGCTTTTTATGTGTAGGAAAATCAAAGCACAAAGAAATATACAGAAGCCTACAAGTCAGGGGTCAGAGGATATATATGCACCTATGAATTTAAAGCCAGACATTGTGTAAAATCATCTTTAAGGTGGCATATGTGTTCAAGATCTCAGCCGCAGCAAAACCTGATGCAACTACAACAAGGATTCGGATCATTTTCTTAAAGTGGTTGCAACTTTTTAGAGCGGTGGCTGTGCTTCTTTTTTTAAAGAAGTGCATAGCGCCAGGTGTTTGATTCAGTGCAGGGCTCCGTGAGATGTCACCTGAGGCAGTTCTGATGCTCCGCACAGGTGCGCTCATTGTTCTTTATCAAAAGAAGTGCAGAACCAGTCGCTGACAGTCCTGCTGTTCCTCTGTGTACATTCCTGTGGGTGTTTGTGTGAGCTTACATATGCGTGTGCGTGTGTGTTTTGTAATAGATGAAAGAGGGCAGGCCAGAACAGAATGAATACACAACAGAACTCTCCTTCATGAACAGAAAAGCCCTGCAGCAAATACAGAGTCATTTAAGTGTAGGATGTTCATATTATCTCTCTCTTTTTATATAAGATCACTCGGCACCTTCATCTGTCTATATGTAGAATCACCGCACAGGTGTTTACACCATCAGACCCTTTATCCAGAAAGGTTTGGCCACTCGGCTGGAGCTGGAAAGAAGTCCACACACACATATCACACACACACAAGCACAGAAAGCGACTTTTTGCTGAAACCTTTGGTGTTCTATAGGGTCCATGGTGAATGGGTGGGGCTCAGCCTCGGAGGATGACCGTAATTTCTCCAGCCATAGATCCAGTGTGGGTAGTTCTTCTGATGGCTCCATCTTTACCCACTACAGCTTCGCCCAGGCCCTGGTGGCCGCTGCAGACAAGGCAGGCTACCACATTGAGGGCACTAGCCTCAGCAAGAGAGGTTGGTGTGCGGAAAGCAGACAGCCACTGCTGGACTGGAAAGCTCCCAGTAGCAGATGACTGGTTTCTCTCTGCTCTGTGTTATCCTGATGATTTCCTGCTGTCGCCGTCTTGCTCTCTCTGCTGCTTGTGGATGCTGCAGACGGGTCGTGCATGGTACCTGCTCTGCACGGCTACACCGCGGGGATCTCCTAATCCTCCACACTAACTCTGTTCCTCTGCAGCTCCTCTGGCTCTCTTGGACTGAACGATTAATAAATGGGGGAATTTCTTTTACACACTTCTTTCTTGGGTTATTTTCCTTTTAATGAAAAGCTTTTGTTTTCTAAAAGGTTTGCAGATCTTGATTATAACCTCCATCTTTTCTGACGGCAGTCTCCGCTCCCCTGCGTGGGTGTCGGCTCCTTAATGTCTTTATTAAGCAGCCGGCTTGTGGTCTGCTTTCCCCGCTGCAGGTAAAGGCTTGTCCCACAGGCCCCGGCCCAGCAGTCCATTCTCAACAGATGGCAGCACAGTCGGCACGCACAGCCTGGGCCACCAGAGGGCCGCCAGGCCCACGCGCAAACCGAGAAGTCAGGGCACAACCCCCCACCGGAGAGACGCTGGTGCAGACGGTGAGGAAGTGGCAAAAAAAAAACAGCTGTTGAAGTTGTAAACAAGGAAGAAAGAGTTAAGGCGTTTCATACAAGAATAACTTTGGCGTTTCCCTCCACCCAGATCTACCTCCTCCCCCTGAGCCTCCTCCCAGTCAGGCTGGGGGCCGCATCCAGGGGGCCCGCAGCGTGAGCAGCATGGCACCGCCAGCAGATAGGAAGGCTTCTTCTCTGGAGCGCACGCCCATGTCCGGGCCGCTGTGTGGGCCGGAGGACATGAAGAGCTCTGTCGACAGACATATGCGGACTTCTCTGGAACATCACCGCCAAGCGCAGGACCGGCTGGGCTCCATGGATCGAGCTGAAGACGGACGCAGGGGACACAAAGCAGGTACAAAGGAACAGAGAAAGTCTCAGAGCTGAATTAGTTTTTGCATGTTATAAACAGCAGAAGCATGTTAGCGTGAGCTTGCTGTTTCCGTGTGTCGCGTTAGCTGAAGTTAGCTGCTTTTAATTTGTGAACAGCTTGTTTGCTAGGAAAACGGCGGCTGTAGTTTTTAATTTTCTATGGAAGTATTTATGTTCAGAAAAGCAAAGAGGTGGAGCTGCTGCTGTGCGCTGACGGTGGGACATTTTTCTTGTGTTCTTGTGTTGAATTGAGCTTTCATGCTGCTTTGAGACTGGGCTCCCATGAACAGATTGCGCCGTCTGCCACTTGCTCTGGTTTCCAGAATGCATCCCCCTCCCTCCTCTCCCCTCAGCCTCCCCATTGCCCCAGTAACTGTTGCCAGTATGGACCTGCTCCGCTCCAAGTGAGGCAGGAGGCCTCAACAACCAAGATGCACTCTAATCGCTTTGGCTTATTTTTTCTCACACAAACAGCAGCCACTCCACACTCCATCTGTGTGTGCGTGTTTGTGCGTGTTTGCGACTGTCAGCGCCCTCCATGCTCCGCTTCCCGGCCTCTCTGGGGCCAGAGCTTCCTCAGACAGTTAGTCTGAGACAGCGAGACAAAGACAGGTGTCGTAGTCGGCTTCTTAAGAAAAGACGCTGCAGGTGTCGGATGGCTGACTGTAGAACCCGCCGAGGTCAGGGCAGGCTCTATTAGCGTCATTAGCACAGCAGTGGGAAGCCGTTTGATGAGATTTCACGCGATGAAGGAGACTGCTGAGGGTCAGTGTTATGCTAACACAGCAGCCAGGGGTCCCTCTGTTGTTCTTCCCCCCATCATGAAGCCATGTGTGAGGCTGAAAGTCCTTTACGTGGCACGCGCCGGCATCGCTTGTTGGCACGTCCACTCTGCAGATGTCGGGATCAGAAGTGCTCTTGTCTCCCTGCGTCAGATGTTCGATGCAGATCTCTGCAACTTTTCACTTACAGCCCGCTTTCTGTTTCTGTTTCAGAGGACGGCTGTCTGCCATATAGTAAACCATCATTCCCGTCCCCTGGGGGCCACAGCTCTTCAGGCACGGCCTCATCGAAGGGATCAACGGGGCCACGCAAGACTGAGGGTCCCCGACAGCCACAACAGTGGACCGCCCTGGAGCACGCTGATTTCCTGGGGACCAATGGACAAGGACAGTACACGGGAGAGTTATGTGAGTGATGTTGTCGTATTTTAAAAGTTACATTGTTATTAGTGCAGTCAGTCGTTTAAAATTTTTATCTGCGATTAATCGCATGAGTGGCTCTATGCAGCATTTTCATCGTCATACAGCAGCTTAGAAGTAAGTATTTTGCTTGACTGACCTGTTCTGATGAAAAAGCGGACATTTCCTCCTCCATCGTGTCTCCCCCTACCAGAAACGTCGCTTGCAGTTTAGCCCATTGACGCTTGCGCTTGTTTTGGTTTGGAGGTCTCGCGATACATGAGACTAGCGCTATAAGGCCGGTCGTAAATCTGTTTGGACAAATATGCATGTTTACTCTGCGATTCGGTATTTGCTTTTATACTGCTTTGATAATTACTTTTACTAGATGCCTTTGAAGCCGTGCTAACTAGCCGTAGCCTGTTCAAGACA
>JAVQJG010133233.1:0-13955 GCA_036024015.1 Craterocephalus amniculus | reverse complement strand
AGATGGAAGCTCTTCATCCGTTGGTGTGACGCTCAACAGGTGGACCCAGTGCACTGTTCGGTGCCAATTTTACTTAATTACTTACAAGAGTTGTTGGAGAAAGGTCTTTCTGTCTCCACAATTAAAGTTTATGTTGCTGCAATTTCTGCCCAGCATGTTTTAGTGGATGGTCAGTCTGTGGGTTGGCATTCTCTGGTATGTCGCTTCCTGAAAGGAGCTCTGCGTCTGCAGACTCCAAGGCTTGCACGCGTGCTTTCTTGGGATCTCCCACTGGTTCTGGAAGGGATCTGTTCTCCACCATTTGAACTTGTGGAAAGTGCTGAAATTAAGTGGGTGTCTGTAAAAACTGCCTTTCTGCTTGCAATTTCTTCTGCGAAGCGAGTGGGTGAGCTCCATGCCCTATCAATTTCTGAATATTTTTTGCGGTGGAACTCTGATGGGTTGGGGGTCACCTTGTGACCCAACCCATCTTTTTTACTGAAGAGACTTTCAGCCTTTCATGTTAACCAACCCATCTCCTTGGCTGTGTTTGCTCCTCAGTCTGGATCAGAGTTGCCTGTACCGAGCCCCCTGTGCCCTGTTCGGATGTTAAAGCAGTACATCAGCGTGACAGCTGGGACTCGGAAAACGGATGCCCTTTTTGTTTGCTATGGTGGTCACAGGAAGGGCTGTGCTGTTTCGAAGCAACGACTCTCACACTGGGTAGTTGATGCTATTTTACGGGCCTATGAGTCCAGAGGTCTACAGCCTCCTAAGGTCACGTGTCATTCCACCAAGGGAATGTCCACCTCATGGGCTGCTTTGAGAGGTGTTCCACTGAGTGACATCTGCGCTGCTGCTACGTGGGCTTCTTCCTGTACCTTTGCCCGATTTTACAGGGTCAATGTGGCAACCCCCCACGCTGTGGCTTCAGTGGTGTTGTCTGCTTCTCACCGCTACTGATTCTTGGTAAGTGCAGATTCTTCGTGACTTTGTTGGTATTAAGTCATCCAGGTGCTAAGCACCGTCTTCTGGCGGTCAGGAAGAATGAAATAGAAAGAGGGTTACGCTTCAGGTTGTGATCAAGTCATATAACCAGTTAAAGCAACAGACTTTTTTAAATTTCTCTATTATTGAAAATGATTCTTTAATGCTTTTCAAATCACGCCGTGTGGCTCGGACTACCATTACAATATTGCTCTTGCTGAAATAGTCTGTAAGCAATAACATAAATAAAGAACATCATTTCAAGGTCACAATCAAGACTGCACCAGGAATTACTACATCATCATTCAGTATAATGGAGGCCTTGAGAAAAATCAAAGTTAATATTCTTAAGGCCCAATTTCTGCACTTTAGATTAGTTCTAAAAGAATATGATTATCAACACAGAATAAGGAGAAAACTAATAAGGCAAATACTTAAAGTACTTCGGTCAAATTTTTTAAAGAAGAATTCAGGTTACACTCACACTTAGGTTTTGCCTTTTCCTATATGGAAATGACACAGAAAATACATTTTTAAAAAAACTTCAGCTTGAAAGAAAATATCTCCATATTCTAATGTCTAATGTCAGACATGGCTACAATAGTGGGTTACTAGGAAGCATCAATGCATGCCTTCTTATTTTAGAGTGTTCACTTTGTTGAGACTTGGCTGCTTAACTGTATGATTTTCAATGGACATGACTGCAAGACCTTCAAAATGTTTATGTCACGTTGTTTTACGGAGCCAAGAACACAGTCAACATTTTTGTTTTGCGTTATTCCTACTCAAAACTCCGAAGTGGTCTGCATCCCTAATTATTTAGCTCATCTGAATCTGCAGATTCTTCCTACCTCAGCAGCAGTGGATGATCTGGGCTTTGCACTCTCCCTGTCCTCCATCTCTGTCTACATGACAACAGATGTGCCCAGGATTGTCATTTGAATCATCTCATCATTTTTTAATGAAGCCAGCTTTTTGGTTTCAGAGCCAGCACAAACTATGGGAAAACACTGCATCATGCTAACAGTTTAACAGAGAAAATAAGAGTTTTGTCATCACTAATTTCATCAGTATAATGTGGCCATTTTCATTTGTTAATTAGCTGGACCTAGTTGAATAATACAAACAGCAGGGGTGATTACTTACTTTATTCTTTAAAAAAAACAACTCTGTATATCCATAGCCCTCACCACCTAAACTCAGAGCTGAAAATTAAACTGAAAGCGAGACGAAGCTTCACGATGCGTTCAAATGAGCTTGAAAAAATAATGTCAGCATCATATGCAATAATAACTGCATGGGTTTAATTTCAAAGCCAATAAAGAAAAGAACATTCCTATGGTATTTTAGAGGGACTTGAGAGTAATTTAGGGGAGCTCAAGCCTGCCTAAAATAGGCCTACCGACGTCCATGCATTTTTGCATAGCATCCTTCACAGAATACTTCCATATTATCTGTTCCAGAATGACAGGGATCTAAATTTAGAACAGAGCACAATAAAATTTCAAAAGTACCAAAATCAACACCTTGGGACATCCTAGTGTAAGTAAAGCTTTAGTTTTATTCAGCTTTGTGATGAATGTTAAATTTACGTTTCCACATTTGAACTAATCCTTTATAAAGAGCTATTTGCACGTCTACCAACCAAACTATTTGAACTCACTATTTCTCACAACTATATTTCCACTAATTTATTTATTTAACATTGGATTTTGAATTCTTAATTCAAACCATTCCAAAGAAGCTTTGATCCCATTTATTTATACATAGAAGTCGAGCTATTATTTTATCAGTTTCAGCACAGGATCATTTTACAGGTGTTATGCTTCTTATTGCACTGACTGAACCAGGAGTAGTTTTGTTATATGTTTAAGCTTTTGAAGGGTATTTAAGAGTAATAAAGTTTATTTAATATTGGTCTGCAGGAGCACAGTTGCTTAATTAGTTATTCTGTATATTTATATCTGTTTTTTGTTTCAAAAACTTGGAAAGAAATTTTTAAGATAAGTCTGATGTAGCCTTGCACAAAGAATGATCTGAGTCTTTTCTATTCAATGAGACATAGTACGGGAGTTTTTTACTCAGTTTCAGTTGTTTTCCTTTACTGACATCGGATCGGTATCAGTTTATACTAAACCTCAGATATCTGTATTGATATCAGAAGGGAAAAACGTGGATCAGCACTTCCCTAAGCATTACAGTGATAGGACCACTTAAAAAATCTGAGTATTTTGCTTATAAGAGGCATTCAGCTTCTGTATGTACAGCAAAATTATGAACAATAAACGCCAAAGAGGAATATTTGTTAGCAGAAAGAAATAAAATGGGCTAAAGAGATGATTTGATTAATTTTACAGGCAACCATGTAGCTGTTCCACTGGACTTGTTTCACTCATAGCAGCAGAAATGAATGGGCTTCCTGGCTGCTGGCACACAACTCTTCAGTCCCGACAGCTTTTCCTGTCCCAGCTGAACGGCCGGGCCCATCTTCTTACAAAGCATCATTTTCCTCCCTCTCTCAGTAACTGATCACTACCATGAGTTTAAGCATCCCTGTCCCCTTCAGAGCTAGAAACAGCTTCAGTTATCCATGATCCTCCACTTCTGTAGAGGGCTCTGCCCACTTCTCTCCACAATGCTGCAGAAACAGCAGAACTGGGAAAAGAAAACAGCCTCACTCATAATAACAAAGCCAATCATGAGTCCTTCCTTGACAAGACAAAATTTCAGTCCACTAAAGTTGGATAAAACTGCTACATGTCATTTTTCTGTTATGAAACCGAATTTTAAAGCAGATCAATGCAACTCTGGGTATGTTTACCATGCAGTGAGCACCCCAAAGCTATAGGGGGAGCTCCATAGCGAAAATAGGCGACAGTAAAAGAATAATGTCGTAAACAGAGGCAACTTGTGGTTGTTTTGAACAGGCGGCGGTGAGTCACCATGGCTTCAAAGGCATGTAGTATAAGTAATTATCAAAGAAAAAACCAAATCCCAGATGAAATGTACATATTTGTCCAAACGGATTTATGACCGGCCTTAAAGCGATAGTCTAGTGTATCGCGAGACTTCAAAACCAAAACAAGCGCGAACCTCAATGGGCTAAACTGCAAGTGCCGTTTCTGGCAGGGGGAGACCCGATAGAGGAGGAAATATCCGCTTTTTTATCAGAACACGTCAGTCAAGCAAAACAATTACTTCCAAGCTGCTTTATGACTATGATAATGTTGCAAAGAGACTTGCATAGAGCCTCTTTAATAGTGCTGAAATTCTGTTTCATAATAGAAATTGGCCACATCCAGGCAACCTCTATCAGATAAACCATTTAATCAAATTCACACTAATGAGATGTTTAACATTCAGCTAAACCAAGAATGATCAACCCTGTGAAACAGTGCTTCACACAGAGGCAGCAGATCCTCTGCAGACACAGGACCACCATTTGAACCCTGTCACTCGGATCTAATAGTTGCCTAGCAACACACTCCCTGCTCAGTGACAGTGTGCTTGATTGCATAAGAAGGAACATCCTCCTGAAAACCCTGATAGTCCTCCTCCTCTAGGAATCAAGCAGTAGCAGTGAGGTAGAATAAACACGGAACAGAGCGAAGGTCAGAGTAAATTATGAAAACTGAATGAAGACAGCAATCTTCAAGCACAAAACGATGCAGAGAGAGAGAACGCACCTGACGAGAGAAATGATGTAGAGTGCATCGATGAAAAAAAAAAAATCCAGCCCATTCAATTGAATTATCTCTTAAATTCAGTGGATGTGTGGTTAAAATGTCGACACTATTAAAGTAAAACAGCTGTGTTTAAACTTGAACTATTCATACGACAACAACAACAACAACAATAATACTGAAAATAATAAAAAAATAATAATAAAAATAAAAGGAAAAAAAAGAATAATAATAATACATTTTACTTTAAAGTAATTATGAAACCATTAATGATTCTTTTTCTGAATTATTTGTTATGATCATGCAGAAGTACCATCCTAAAGTATAGAGTTGCAACTACAAATACTGAATGGGATTCCTTCCATGGTGGCTGTAGCACACAGTAATCTGTCAAAGCGATGAGGTTTCATCTTTTATTCTATTACAAAAATCTCATTCATCTCTTCAGTCACCCATGGGTATACACAAAATACCGTCAGTGATGAATGGTGATGGACAGACCGGCCAAACAGGTCACCTATGCACCTTTAGCTTTAATAGATGAGAGGTATGTGTAATAAAAGCTGCCATCTACCTTACAACGCAACCAAATGTCAGAGGGAGGGAGGAGATGGAGGGGGCTGAGATGTGAAGATGGAGGAAAAGGACAGAAAAGAGTGTAAGAGCGTGAGCAGTGGCAACATGACATGTTTGCCCCTGAGGAAGTGAAGCAAAGAGGAGTGAGGCAGAGAGTGGGAGAAAGAGATGGAGGGAGACGGAGAGAGACCAGCCATGTCCAGTCTCACAGTCCACTGGGCTGCACACGTCAGCACACTCTATCCATCATCAGGCTCCGTCTCACGCACACACAGACACATGGGGAGCCTCCTAATAGCCTTTTAGATATATCCCCCCCCCCATCCACACCTCCCTGCCTGCACTGCTAATGCATCTTAAGCTACCTTTACTCAAGAAGCTCTGAGTATTGCTTTAACTCAGACAGAGGAGGGACCGTAAACAAGATTTTTCCTAGAAGTGTTATTCAGAACAAGCAGCAAATTTGCCCTTTTTGACAATACTTCACTATCATTTAATGATAAAGTTCAACATTTCAGTGACCAAAAACTGGAGAGGAAATGGACAGCATAGCATGAAAAAAAAGTGTTTTTACTCACTTTCTCTGAAGTGCTAACCCAAGCAAAGACTGCTATCACTAGCTGGATGCTATCTGTCTGCTTCACCTCTATTGCTTTCCAGTCATTATTGCCCTGTCTCGGGAATATTGGATGCATTTTTCATTCAACTGTAGAAGATTGGCACTGGGAAGGAAAGAGGGGGGTGACATCGGAAGTGGTCGAGTCAGACAGAGAGGAAAAAACTCTTATCTTAGCAAGACAAAGGAAGAGTATTATCTAAGTGCTGGATAAGTGGACCATTTTTTTGGCTCAGCACTGAAGAGAATGAGAGGATAATCTTGGCTAAGAAACTCTGGATTTCTCAGCTCACTAGACTGGATCTTTAAATGGAAAGATGGAACAGCAGAAAAAGTTAGGTGTGATTAATTTAAATAGGAAAACAGAGAGTTGGAATATATCTGCCTTTCAGATATACTAAACCAACTTGCAGTGGCTACACCGACAGCAACTCTTTGGTACATGCATGCAGACATCTAGACACTGTCTCATAAAAACATACACATGGTCAGAAATGATGAGCAATAGCCAACACTGCAAAAGTCAAAACCATTAAGCCATCATCAGCAGGTACTCCAGGGGTAAACATCATTACTTTTATGCAAATATCAAAACAAATGACATTTTAAATGAATGCCTCCTGCTTTTCCCCTGTTAACTCACCATCAGTCATCACCTGTCTCTCTCCTCATCTCCTCACCCATTAGTGTTTCCTGTTGTCTAACTGTCATCGGTGCAAGATGCATCTCAATACTGCAGCAGGGATTCTAACACTCCTGCATACCGGGGCCGGCTCCAGCAAAGTCTCTTGAAACAAAAGTATTTAAAAGCCTGATGCAATATTGATGTTCGGAATAATGTCGCAGACTGCGGGCCATGAATATTTCATGGGAAAGTGAGTTCTACCTGACAGCCGTGCGCATGCCGACACGTGCGTGCGCCTTACACAACTGAAAGTGTTGTGATACATTCTTAAAGAGTTCAAATAAAGGGTTTACTATGGGGAACGTGGGTTCAGAAAAAGGATGATTCATTTAAAGAAAAGGTCCACAAACGACAGAAAAATCATTTTTCTCCGTTCATTTCTTTCCTTAAAAAATATGTTTTCTCACTTTTTTTTCAATGTATGGATTTCCTAAAATTCATTCTACGGATAGGAGATTTACAGGATACTAGACAGGGTCAATAAACCTAACAGTTCTACTGAACTGGTCCCAGTATGCCACAGTGGGAGGAAATCGCATTTTAAGCAATATTACAAACCTTTCCAGTTTAAAAACTCAGTGTACCATCAAAGCGAGTCAGAAGCACAGACAATTATTAAGCCCATTCTTGGAGGAGTCATTGCCCTGCAGCACCCCAGAAGTTAGAAAACTGATTTTGAAGATTTCTACTAGGATTTAAGGATTGTTTTAAATAATATCCTGTCAGTTTTTTCGATTTTTTGTTAAAACAAAAAAGCTGGGGATTGTCAAACAGCTTATTCCTGTGATGTAAAGATAAAAGATAAAAATCAACAAGATGTAATCATTTGTAAGCAAAAACCTCTGTCTGATATATGGGCGATGAAGGATTTAATATGAGAGTTGGTTAACCGGAAAGGAAGGCAGAGGCTAAGAGAGAAGGTCAGTGTTCGACTCAAAAGTCTGGCATGCAATTATATCACACAAGCCAAAACAGTCTGCTCAACTATAGGCTGACATAATGGCCAAAAGTTTCACAGCAGCCAACCTTTGAGGGTTAGCTTTGGGCATTCAAACAAGCATTTCACACAGTGGGGAGAAAATTTGATAGAGAAATGGGAGAAAACTGAGTAACAGAGGGAAATATGAAGAAGCAGACATAAGGATGAAGACCAAAAAAAGACAAAGTGGATCAAAGTGTCCAGAAAATTTAAAAGAAAAAGAAAACTTGGAACAAACCCTGACAAAGGACGTATTAGGTTGACAACTAAGAGACACTGTGGTAGAAGAGTTCTCTTACCCTCTTCCCACCTTCCCTCTCTCACCCTTTTTCTGTCGTTCTGCTCGGGTGCGTCACAGAGAAGCGGCAGAGGCAAATCTGCTCTCTGCACCCGCTCCTTTCTACAAATCAGTTTAGGCTGCGCCCAAATAAACTCAGAAGCCCTCACTTCACTGCTACCAGAGCAAAAATATGCAAAGCCACATCTGTGGGGTTCATTTATGGCCTTAAAGCCAAACGGAGGAAATATTTCCCAATCTAAACACCACAAATTCTCATATTCCTGAGCACCGTGTACACAGCAATATAGAACTGAGGAATTACTTTAATCAAATTAAGTTACAGTAAGGCAGATATGCCAAACATAGTATGATGAAAACAAAAGGGGAATTTGGTGTCACCCTTTTGTAGTCTACATAGAATCAATTTGCTCTCTTTCCACAAGTTCCTTATAATAAATACAATCCAAAACCTCACCATCATCCTTGAGGACTGCAGATAAAACTATCATGAAAAATCTGTTACGACTCACTCTGGTATTACTGTGTGGCTGTTTCACAGCAGGATTTCATCATTTACAAAGCAAAGTTGCTGTCGAGGTCTAGACTTCACACAAAGAAAAGGAGGAGAAAATGTCAAGTTTCAAGGTAAGTGAGTTCAGGCTCTTAAGGGTTTGAGTAGATCCCAACTCCATGGTCTCCAGTTTTCGCAATCCTCACTGATTCAGTAGTGTAGCAGTAGCTAATACTTAATTTTATTGAAGTAGTTATACATTTTATGGTATTTGTCATTTTAAGAACTGAAATGGAAGTTTGGATACCACCTCTCACATGTACGATTCTATCGTAGAGATGTAGAGACCATCAGGAAAAACCAAGATTAATAAATATTAAATGATTTTCAGAAGCTATTTACTTAGCAAGAGTGATTAAGGCTAATTACCTTTGCTCAGACTGAGACTATTGTAACCTACTGTTAACATTTTACTGAATACTGCATCATCCCGTAAAGCACCGTCCACCTGCCCCTCGCAGATTTAGCAACTTTAATATTCAAGCTGACGTTAAGAAAATAGTCTCAGTACGGTTTGTAATCCTTAATCAGAATCAGTGAGTTTTTGTCAAATGGTGGTAAAACCCACTGCCACAAACACACACACATTGTGTCATGATTGACAGCTTCTTTCAGTCCGCTCATGTTTAGTGACATCTGAACATCACAATCATTAGTTTCACTGAAGTTGGCTTACATTTTATTCCTGAAGGTAGGTATTATTAACGGCATTTCCAGAATCCTCATATATGTATTCTGTGGATAACAAGTGACGATATCGAACTCTCTCACAGTTGGTTTGCTCAACCGGCTACGTGCCACATGCCTGTACCTTATCATTCAGTAAACTACTAAAAGCTCATTCTTGAACCTGATGTTTTTGTATCTAAGATTTATTATAATCCTTGAAAAACTTGACCAAAGTCAAATGATCACCCATTTCTATGAAGCGAATCTGTCTGCCATCGTATTGAAACAGCATTAGTTACAGTTACTTTTGACGTCTCATTGTCTGAAACAACAGTCTTGTTTCTGTGCTGGTCCTATTAGATATCACAGCATTTGACACCCTGGCAGACTTGGAGATATCATCAGGATCAAGAGTGACACTTCGAGCTTTGATGCAGTAGAAAAACTAATTCCTTCCCTGTTCTAAGAGCTCTGTTTCAAGACCATTTTTAGTCTGGTGTCTAACCACACAGCAAAGATCACCACTGCTGTGAACTGTTTGTTTCAACAGCTTCAAAACTTCCAAGTTAAGGTCTATACTTTTGGACAGTTGCACTATTCAAATTATACCTTATTAGTCCAAATAATGGAATGAAATAAGTATATTTGTGACTCTCTCTGTCTCTCCATTTCTATTGAAATTAAACACTTTAATCTCCAACACAAGTTCCCTTGGAAGAGAGATATTCTTGAACAACAGGTGTGTGCCATCATATTGCACAATCCTGTTATTTATTTTTTCAATCATATTGACTTAAACGCAACTGCTCAGACAGCTAACTTTACATTAGATTGTTTTTACATAAATACAAGGCTCCCTATTTTTTAAAAGTGATAGAATACCATAACAAAAAATACATATGAGGTGATCAAACCTCATGGGAAACATTTGCTAATCTTAAATTTGATGGCAACAACACGTAGTTGAACAGTGTGATGGTGGGAACTTGTACCAATGAATTGAATCCCTGCTCCTTTTAACAATTGATTCTAGCTGATCAACAGTTTTCATTGTTGGTTTATTTGTTTCATGACGCCCCAAATATCCAAACTATCAGTAAAAGGCTGATGTTGTCATGAACATTCTCCTTGTGCTTAAAGGGATCACAGACGTTACTGTTACCTAAATTATTTATAATAATTAAGTTAATTACTTAGTGTTTTACAGTGTACAGTGTTTTAATAAAAGTCTGTTTTTATTCAATATTGAAGCTATTCAATATACTACTGCCTGTCCAGGAAGATGTTGCAGAACAGATAAAAGAAAAACCAACAAAAAGCCACATTAAAAAACAATATTAATTTAGCCAAAATGGAAAAGCACACACAAAAATAATGATTGCTTATTTACTCTTCCATGCTCAGTAAAGTCTGCCAGGAAAAAAAACACAGCTTGTGCAAACCACATACAAAAACTGGCTGGTAAGTCACCATAATTTCTGTTAACTGCAAAGAGGGTGTAATTTGCACTTACTCCTGAGAAATGGACATCAATAACACATGCAGGAAGCAGCTACATTTAAAAAAAGAAAAATAGCCAGAAAGAAAAAAAGGGGGAAAAAAAAAATCAATAAGCAAACAATTTTTCAAGGCTGTTCATTTTTTCTCTCATCCTGAATAAGCCACAAAAAACGAGGCTAATCGCTAGGTTAGTGTTGCCTTCCTGTCCATATAAAAAGGTTTTATTTTTCCTAACAGAGGTGCATTTAGTTGTGAATCAAAGTTGTTCATTCAGCAGAACCCACTGGCGATCACAGAGGTCCATTAAAGAGGGGTAACACAATTATCCCAAATTATGACATGTACCCCTTCCATTTTCAGGATAAAAAGGAAAAAAGACAGATGAAGAGAGGACAAGAGGATAGAGAAGAAAAGAATGGGCAGGAGAAGTGTTTCTGCATCAGTCGGGGCAAATGGATCAACCACTCTACACCCAGGATGTGATCTCAGCATAGCGCCCTTCTTTCTCCAACATGATAAATTGATCGCAGAGGTGAGAGCAGATACAGATGGAGGCAAAAATGCTGATGCACTTCGAAAGAGAGGCAAATTGGAGACTGTGGGGATAAGAACGACTGCTGCTGACCTTTTTGACTATTAATGAAAGAGGAAAACGGTCACATCTGAATGTGTCTGCAGATTCTTGTGGAAAATCCTGTTCAGGCATTAAACCTAGTGTTGTAGCCTCATTCCAGCTGTTGTGAAGAAGGGGGCAAAATAATAAGAAAGGAAAACAAAGGATTAATGAGGCAGGATGACATTTCAGTCTCCTGTTTAAGTCCTACAGGGTTACTGCACCTTTTTCCCCAAATATTCGAAATAAAACTAGACGGCCAGACAAAAACACACACATTACTAGGGATATAGATTCAAACTTTGCACATACAAACCAAAGAATCTCAATTTTTTATTTGATGTTAGATGTTAGAATTTACTTTTAAAAATAATAAGTTTTGCCTCAACAAACTTTGTTGTGCAAGGACACAACAGGCACCCGTTGTTCTTCTCAGAATGAAATTAAGTGTATTTATGAGTGTTTGTGTGCATGAGTCTAACCAGGCTTGCATCTCTCGCTCTGCTTTGGCCCTCTCTTGCTCCAAGCCTTTACACAGCTCATCAGTGATCTTCTTCTTCAGGGCGTCTTTATCCACTGGGAACGGCCAGAAAAAGAGGCAAAAGCACAGACAAAGAAAGAGAGTCAAATTATAACCACATTAACCAAACAAAAACAAAAGCACAGGTGTGGAAAAATGTCCACACATCTGCATTAATTGAAGAATATTTGGTTGGCGTGAGCATAGTGGAGCCATGCTGGCAAATAAGGGTCATAACTAATGATTCTTTATTATTTTCTAATTTTACTTGATCTAATTACTGAAGGATTTAATACATGACTCAGTTTTTAAAAAAAGAATCCCTTAAAATGTCTTTTTTAATCCTAAATACCCTTAAATAGACACTTTCCAGGTCAAAGTATGTCCATTAAAAAATACATTGTTCGACTATAAGTGTTGACCTGAAAGCCAAATAGTTAAAAAATTGAGTAGGAATCCCCTGGCTGACTTCACAAGGAACATCCCTCATGTTGCCATACACATCTCCTCCATCCTAAAATCACAGCATGATACCATCCTGCCTACATATACCGTATTCATATCAGGGCCGACATACACGTATGACTCCATGTCCTCGGCGGTGTATCTTGGCAGGTAATTAAGCATGAAAGTATAGATGCCAGCCGGCGACCGAGCCAAAACGTGCTCTGAAGGCAGAAGTGGCGTGCGGCGTGCGCTGCGACACTGCAGCGATGCATGGGAGGGAGGGAGGAAGTGTCTGAGAACATCAAGATTACGCTCCCTCTGCATTAGTTTGATGGGATAATCCCTATTGTCAGAGTCTATTATTACCTGGTAACATGTGGTAACAGCAGGCCACAAAAATCCTGTTACACTTTAATCAGATTAACGCAAAGAGATAACCGGAGCTCCGAAAACAAGCAAAGTTATTCTACGCATGAAATTATCACATCCTCGCATCCGTTTTCCTCCAACATTAGTCATGGCAAGTTTTGTTGGTATACCTAAAGGCAAAGCTGTGTTAACAAAACCTTATTTTTCTCTTCAATAGGATCTTAAAGAAGCCGATCACATTTAAATTCCATTCCATCCCCATGTTTTTTATTGATTTGACAAGAAATTATGCCAATCTAATGAACTTTAGTATTAAATGTTAAATAATGTCTTTAAGACTAAATTATAGCTGTTGCTTTTTTCAGTGAACAACTAATATTAGCACCTGACTATTTAGCTCAGTTGAGAGAATTGATTATCATCAGGTGGCAAAATGTCTGCTGGGATTTCAGAGGAAGTACAAGAGCAAACAGAGGTGATGATTGACAGATTACAAGTATTTTTTTTAACTAGAGTACATCCTCAGAGACATAGGCTGCTGTCACCTACTGTCCAGACTGGGAGCAAATAATATCCATCATGTTTGACTGCAGTCAGAAGTACCATTGATCTCACAGCAGAGGAGAGTCTAATTCCAACTCTGTTAGGAGAGAAACGACAACCTGTAGCTTTTTACACCTGGAATGCAGCCATCCATCAAGACACGAGTGATTTTATAACAGCTACGTAGAAAAATATTACAGTAATATAATACAATTTTCAACAACAATATTGTGACTTTTTGATATCTGGAAAAATGCATGGGAATTTATCCGATGACAAATGCATCAATACTTATATACGTTTATACAATCCAAAATGAATCAGCCATTATCGGCTAACGCAAGGATGACTCTTTGACCAATCAAAATTGGCCCTGTGTCCTTAACTCTCAGCTTTAGTCTGATGTTTGCACAACTCATTAGCTCAAAAACGTCTCTGCGATTGTGTGCTAATGAAGGGGTGTCTGGAAATTTTTCTTAACTCTCTTTCTGTCTAAAAACATTAAATAAAAATAAACCCTTTTTTTTCTTTTTTATAATTATTTTTATTCTGCAGTTTCCCACACCAACATTACCTTACAGCAGTTACAGAAGCTTAAACGACAGAGAAATTAACATTTTATGTTGAGTAAACAGATAATAAATTACTATAGACATGAAAAGTTGCCTCCATATTATCACCTACCCCTCACTCCACCCACCCAAACCCTTCCCCGCCAACCCCCCGACACAACATACACACTCACACTCAAACACACTCAATGACAGAGAAAAGCTATAAAAAAAATAAATTAATAAATTTAAAAAATAATAATAATAATACTGCGACAGACTGGCGACCTGTCCAGGGTGTACCCTGCCTCTCGCCCGTTGATAGCTGGGATAGGCTCCAGCACACCCGCGACCCAATTGGATTGAGCGGTTCAGAAAATGGATGGA
>JAVQJG010133203.1:0-12554 GCA_036024015.1 Craterocephalus amniculus | reverse complement strand
TTTGTTTGTGAACTTGTTTTTATGTTATTTCCAACATTTGATTTTAAGGTGTAAAGCACTTTGAGATGCTTCGTGTATGAAATGTGCTATATAAATAAAGTTTGATTTGATTTGATTTGAACCTGTGAAAAAGAGGAATGTTTCATGGATGTAAAATGACAACACAAACAAGTGTGGTGCAAACTCAAAGCCCTCTCTGGATCATCAAAGTGTGTAACTGACAAAATCCCATCTAACTTAATAGGAAATGTTGCTGCCTTTATTTGAAAGTGCAACAAAAACTGGTGCTGCTGATCCACAACAAAGTTAGAAAATAACACAATGACGGTCATCTGTAGAGTTTTTTTTCTATTGTGGTGTTTTTATCATGAGCAGAGGAAATGGTCTGAGCCGAGTTCAGGAAATTATTTTGGGAAAACGCTCAATAATTCATCCTCCACTGCAGAAGAACATCTCTATAGTCTTTTGTTTGCTGAACATTTTTTCTTAATTACTAAATCCTTAAAGGAATTCCTACAACAAAAAAACAACATATTGCAAATCTTTGTTGTGCCATTTGATGTATAGCATGTGGATTAGTAATGGGTCCCATTAAGCTGCTGCAGCAGCAAATGGCATCCAGGTTAATTAAAATCTCCCACAGGTCATGATCATTTCAGATCCCAGCCCACCTCCACACAGTCACCACTATGATTACAACAAGTTGGTAACGCTGAACACAGTTACTGCCATCAAACCAGCAAACACATCAATGCACCCAGCTTTTTATGGATCCCCAGAGTGAATATTTCATACTTGAGTGCAGAGAAACATGCTGAGAAAAACAGCTTTATCTCCTTCTCCTCAGACTGCAGCTCAACAAGCTCCAGCCATCCTTCTGAAGAGGATGTGAGATGAAGATGCACAATCTTTGCACAGAAACTGGTGCAATTCAACTGGGTTTTTCCCTTCAAAATATTCAGACGGCGGCAAATTCCTGGTTTTCAGGACTATTGGTTTGCAAACATCACAAGCAAAGAATAAAACAACTCCAGACTCACTTGAAACCTCCTCAGCTGCTGATGTAATTCATCCCATCTGTCATTCTTCCAACCCCACACAGATGATGTTTCAGTGTCAGGTCTCAGCTGTTTGCTGACTTAGTTTAACAGGAAAAATGTTTTCAGGAAAGCATTTCTCTTAACTTTCCCAGAGCTTAGTTTGAGCATTCTTGGTAAAAATCTAAAATCTCAAACTTTTAAGTTTCTACCAAACTAATCTTGTCTGACACCTGTAGGGGATGTAAATAAGTGTCTTGACTAACATATCATAGAAGACGTGGAGGACTGTGCAGTAAATTCATGTTGTAAATCATTACAGTATTACAAACCCTGCATAAATATATGCAACATTCAAAGCAAGGAGTTCATAGCCTCCTCCCTGCAGCAGATACAAACACATCATGACGTGGCAGTGATGCCTTCACTGACAGGCTCTCATGTTCACAACAGCACTTAGACTATTAGAAGGAAGACATGGAGCGAGGGATATTAATGCAAACAGAGTCGTCCGCAAGTAAATTAAACACCCACTAGTCTTCTAATTTAGTCCACTTACGGTTGAAATTCCTGCGACTTGCATGAGGCCTCCAGGGTCGGTTTCGTATCCAATTCAGGCGTCGAGGCAGCTCCATGTTGCCAAGCAGGTGCCAGTGTGTAACAGCCACTCACCCATCAAAGAACAGAACCCGTTTTCCTCTTCCCATCCCCAGAACAGACTCTCCCTCCAGAGCATCAGCTGCTCCAAGTGCCACCTTACAAGCCCGGAGTCTTTAAAACTAATAACGCACCCCAGCTGCAGTAAGATCTGCACGTGTGGGACAGTGCAGGTACAGTAGCTGCTGTGCTGCTCAGCTACATTTCCCCTCCACTGCTTTATCTTTTATGCATGAGTTAATGGAACCCAACTCCTTGACTCTGGGAGAGACGCAGTCAGGCCTCTGTCTGGGAAACCTATCGACAGGCAGCATCTGAAGAGCAGCGTGCACACGCCGGTGAAATGTGATGCTTCCGAGCCTCCTAGGAGGTGAGGTGGTTGGATGTGCAGGACGTGCAGCTCAGACGGTTACCTGAAGAGGCTGGAAGTCAGACAGCCAAAGATGCTGAAACAGTTTCCAGTGCGGGCACTAACATGAGATATCCATCTCCTGGGTTGAGAAAAGGAATAAAAGTCAATACTCATGAGTAAAAGGTCCAGGGCAGTTTGAGAATTAATATGCAGAAGTTTTTTTGACTTCAACATTTAGTTTTTCTATCAACAGAGAAAAAGGAAAAATCTGCTTGCATAAAAAACCCTCTATATATACACCACCATGTGTTGAGCTTTTGTAGATGCAATATAAAAAAGAGCACGGATATAGTAGATTACCTTTACAAAGATATTTGAATTTTGGTAGGTATTGATAGCAAACAGCATGCAGTGTTATGGAATATAATTTTGGTGATATGGAAGTTAATCGCTATTTAGCAATTGAAAGATGTGTGATGAAGTCTGATAATAAATGCCTGTTACTGTAAAGCACAGTGAAAAATGGCCACCATTGCCAGCTTCTTCACAAAAACAGGCCAAAAGAACTCCAAAAGCTCATGCTGCAGTTTTACATGAGAAAAGCAGCAGCAAGGACCTCTAGTGGCAGCAGGTTTTCCACAGACATCCATGTTTCATGGTTGAATGTTAAGCAGTGGAAAAAACAAGAAAGGTTACGATGTACAGTCTGTGTATTTGACTTTATTAAGATAAAAACACAACACACACCTGCCTAGATTTGAGCGAACAAGACTTCCAACCACTGAACAGTTTTTCTTACCTGGCTTGTCCCAAAAATAAATAAAAACTCAACATAACAAGCACTTGATACACACACTTTTCAAACCACTGATACCCAATCAAACAAATACACATATTGCAACATTTACCTCCTGTATCAAATTCATATGGCAAAATGATTAAAAAAAAGTTTGGCTTAAGGATCTGTGTGATTTCTGTTAAATAAGTGCCTGGTGGGGAAAAGAACACTTCAGCATCTAACAATCAACCTGAAGAACATTTGGTAAAGACTACAGCAATGGGGGCAAGATTTTGCTCCAAATGCTTGAGACAAATAGGTTTAAACATCGAAAATAGGCAGGACTTTTACCACACACACACACACACAAGGCACATACAGTTCATGAGGGCAAACATCAAGTCTGATACATTTCTACCTAGCATTCACATCAGTTTCTCATTACAAGCTTGCTACAGGAGCAAAGAGATGGCCCAACCATGAACCTGTTTCAGATCATTCTGGATGTGCTGTGAAGAAACGGTGCAGGCTCGTTATATATAGAAAAAGAAGGCAACCTTATAATAAATCTATCAGATACATTCCTTGAAGAAAAAAATGTGCGGGGTGGAATCAGCAACAATGTGTGTACACATCTGTGATCCTGAGGTTTTGTTGTTAAAAAGACAACAAGCTAAACGAGACATTGTAACATTTCCGTAATCCAGAAACAATCAAAATAACTTTAAAAAAATGCTTAAATGGCTATTGGTCAAGTTTCACTCCTTAATCATGTACGCAGATGCAACATAAACAGACATAAACTAAGAGACTTGAATGACACTTTGGGGAAATGTAAAAGTTTGAAGATGGACGTTAACATTAACTGCCATAGGGAGGTATCTGAAAAAACAAATTTAATGAAATACAATCAAAAAGTTTGAAGTTTGAAGTTGCAGTTGGAAGGAAAGCAGGAAACTCGGTTGTGCTCATTGTGATGGCAGGTCCAACCTCTCATCCTATAAACTAGTCAGTAAACTGCAGCAAACATTTTTAAAAAATGCAATAAATAATAGCATTTTTGTTGATGATCTCCTTTTCCGAGCCAACAGAACAGAAAACTCTAAACTCATATTTGGTCGTTCAGTTCAATAACAAAAGGAGATTAAAGCTTTCTTTAAACCTCATAACAGAAACTGGAAATTGTGCAAAAATGTCTGTATTTTGAGTCGAGCCAGCAAGTTTCTGTGCTTACTTTGTTGTTGCCACAATCCTTCAGACAAAACAAACATTACCGAAAATATTGTGAGCTGTATAGGTTTGTGTGTGTGCATGGACATGCAGAGGGAACTGTACTGCCAACACTGTGCTGAGTAACAGCAGGTAAAAATAACTGCAACCGCATTTATTATTAGAGGAGGGTGGATGGTGTGCCGTACTCCTCCAGTTGCTCCATCCTTATATCCTTCTGTATTCATTCATTCCATCAACACTCATCCAATCCCTGGTGTTCTGTTCCCAGGTGCACCTCCTCCTTGCCGTTCATCCTCTTTTCAGACAGTTCTTTGCTCCGACCTCCTCGTCTCCGCATCATTCTATTTTTTCTGGGTCAATGTTGTCCAGATCAATGTCTGGTGAGGCCACGCAGCACACGCACAGTTTTTGGGTGAGCAGGGAGATCTCGTCTGCAGTGACAGAGACAACAAGGAATAAAAAGAAGAACATTTTTAAAAAGTCAAGTGCAACACTTGAACAAATATATATTTGCTTTTGAATAAATGCTGGTGTTAGGACAAAGGGTTTATATGTAGTACTTGTGGCACATACACGTAAATCTAGGCTTAAACGCATTATGGCAGCACTATGGAACCCTTCAGAGTATAGGGGCTTTACAGGGCACTGGACTTTGAAACACTAATCATAATTCCTTCCAAGAACTGAAACAAGGCATCTTACTTGTGTCTGTGTAGAGGAGCTTACAAGTCCCGCATTTCATACAGACCAGCTAACACAATGTTAGCTAATAGCTGTCAGGTAACGGAGCATTATAACCATAATAAACGGGCGAATAAAAATAACCTAAGTGGGTACAAAATCGTCATGGACCAGAGAGCATATGGCTAGTTGAACAGACAGCTACATTTCAAATTATTGGAGTATTTTAACTTTGATAGCGTGCCGAGGTGCGTTCACTGTCGGCTCAGTCAGCTGTGGCTGTAAGCCGGTCACAGCGCTTGTTTGTTATAATATATAGAGGCAGACTTGGAAGGCTGCTGTTCATTGTGAATCATTTTCTGCTTCAATCCAGTAACAGGACCAGGCAAAAATCTAGCATATAGCTGGACTGGTAATGGTTATTGTATAACATTACAAGGAGAGTTCATGATGATTTTGTAAAATACTGAACAGACAAAGCCCATTTTCTACATTTTACTGGCAGACAACCATACAGTGCGAGAGAATTTAGTCAGCTTAGTTTGGATTAGTGGGAATATTTCTCTGTATGCTCAGATAAATGCCAATGGAAATGCACCATTTCCACTGCATTATCCATTATTTGAATACACAATTCTACAGGAAAAAAACAAATACACTCATAATAAAAACATAAAAAATTAAATATAGGACTTTATACTACAACAGCGTTTCTAATCAGATATTATATCAACACTGTAGGTTCTTTTGCACCTTCTTTAAAACAGATTGATAATGGCTGGCTCTTTGTTGGACATGACTGTGGAGCTGATTATGCAAAAATTATTTTACAAAAAGGTTCTAAACATAGTGATCAAATGACAAAGTGTGACTTTGTCAGCTGTGCTACAGCAAACAGACACATATGAGACCAGATTCATTTTCCTTACCAGCTATAACTCTAAGTTAGGCTATTGACTGATTAAAGACTGAAACAAAATAATAGCTTTTCTCAGAATTATTTCCTATATTGGGATTAACGCATGAATATGTTTTTACCGGTGAGAAATGGCATAAAAAAATAGGAAACCATGTTTGCATGACCTTACAGTATAAAGAACCATTTAAAAAACGCCATAACTTACAAAATCCCAACAAGTAGACTTAAGAATCTAGATCTAAACTAAAGAGAAAGCTTGTTACATACTAACTGTGTCCTGCATAACTAAATATCAGTGAGAAAGGCAATGACAAACATCTAGCAGGAAGTTTCAGAGTTCCTCAAACAAACAGCCAGTGTTGACATATTGACTACTATGAAACACGTTTCTTACCGAGCATTTTGCCCAGGAAGGCTGGTCTAGAGGTGGGTGGCAGGTGGATGCAAATGTAGTAGACAGGTGCACCAGATAACGCCACTGCAATTCCTACAAGAGAGTTGATAGTGTCGCTGTAGAGAGGCACCACCACCAGAAATATGCTGCATATGCAGTAAACTATTGGGAAGAACAGGGACAGCTGCAGGGAGCAGACAGAGCATGGACAAAGATGGAAAAAGAGGAGACAAAAAATGATGATTAAGAAAAACTTAATAGTTAAACAGTGACAAACAGATTATTTAAGTCCTTCTGATGGCTCCAATTCTTAAATTCTTCAGCCAGAATACGCAGCCTTTGCTTTTATAGTTGGGAATGAAATAAAAACAGCTTTGAAATCAGATTAGAAAAATATCAGAGGTCAGACCATTTACAACACAAATAAAGGTGGTGCACTGGTAGACAGAGCAACATTATTGGTGTTGAGTACACAAACAGATTGAGTAAAATGCTTAGATGATGCATAAAGCCATAACATGACACACATTAGCTGCATACAGGCTGGACCGCAGTGTTTTTACCTCACAGTACTCTCACTGGACAAACTGTTTGATGCTTGAAGAATAAAACGATTATGTCATTAACTTCCTTCACCCTTGTTTGCAAAGCAAACATTTGGTAACAAGGCAAAAGCAATCCTGCACTGCATGACATAATAAAAACCTGATATGACTAAAACCCTCCAGAGTAAGAAGACTGTAGATATTTCCGAGATGGACAAATATTCTTTGTTTTTAATTAAATAATCAATAATCAATCTTTACAATTGTTCCATTTCCAATCTTTTCGCTGTTATGTTTTTAATGTTTTATGCAAAGAACTTGGAGTCATCTTGTACATGAAAGTACACAAACACAATTTAGACCAAAACGGGAATCTCTGCTGTAAAAGTCGCTTTGAAGAAAAAACAGAGAAAAAAATTTGATCTACTAACTATCTATTTTCAACAAGATGTGTCAGATAAATAGTGACTCAAATCCGCACTGCACCATCAGTCAAACTACAGTCCACCTGACAGAGACTAAACCCAGCAGCAATGAGTTTCCATTCACCTGATATACAAACACAGATGGCATTTGAGTCACCATGATCTTTAAAAATCCATGTAAACACAAATCCTGATACAATTTTTCTACCTTAACAGGCCGGTGCATGTCAGGAGCCTTAACGCGAAGGTAAATCTGGCTGGCTATTGATAGACCGATGAACAGCCAGTAGTTAAAACTGAAGTAGTTGATCAGCCGGAAGACATCAGGCACAGATAAGTATAACAGGGACATGGCACCCTGGAGAAAAACACAAATTTACAGGAGAGAGAAAAGAAAATATTAAGACAAAGAAATAAAACAGCCACTATAATAACCAAAGATAAGACGACAAACACCTCACTAAAATAATCAAATACCAACATTGAAAAGCAGTGCAGGAATTGGTGTGAAGCGCTTGATGTGGATCATGCACAGAACATTTGGTAGGTGGCGTTCCCGGGATCCAACAAAGAACAACCTGCAGGAAAACAGAGACAAAGAAAAAATATTCCCCATGTTTCTCATTTTATCTGAAACATAATTTAAAGGAAACTAGGAATTGTAGATGAGCAGAGTAGAGTGCACTGACCTCGAGGCAGCAATGATTGAGGAGTTGAGGCCCCCGTAACAGGAAATAGCAACAGAAACAGGGATCAGCCACCGAGCCCAGCCCAACACCTCATCTGCAAATGTCTGAGAAGACAGTTAATGTATGACTAATGTAGGTTTACTGTAAAGAATCAGTGAGAAATTTTAAGCTTTTTGATAATGTCTGCAGATGTGAAAGTAAATTACAATTCATTCCTTTGTATCCAACAAATAACCTGCTATCATGTCAACAAGCCCATTCCATTTCTTGTCATTCTTCTTGCAATGATCATTTTTAACTTTGGTTCCTATGGAGCCAAAAAAATCCATCGGCACTTCTTTTCTTTTTCATACTGTTGGAATTTCCATATGACAAGAGTATACACACAGATCACAACAGTAAGTGCTGTTCAACTGGAAAACCTTAAAATAGGGGTGCACTGATCGATTGGCTGGCCGATCCATCAGCCCCGATTTCCTTAATTTTGGGGATCCCAGATCTGCCAATTAATCCATGTGAAAACCATCTTATCCATCGATTTTAAAATAATTGCATTTTTATATTGCATGCAGAAAGCGCAAAATAGTTAATTTTTTTTTAGTAGGAGGCTCAAATTCTCAGTCTGAAATTCAACCTGTTAAGTTAGATTTGTGTTTACAATATCAGAATAAGACTAAAGGAACTGATATTTTTGTTATGTGGACAGCAATGCTCAAAGCTCATCATTTATATTTTTAGAATACTAGCTTGTGCAGTTAAAACGTTTGCATTGCAGTATGGTTATTGTTTGCTTTTCAATAAAACAAAATTGGTACATTGAAGATGTAAGCTGTCAAGTCAGTTCTTAAGAAAAATTGGTTTCAGCAGGTCAGATTTTTTTAAAGATCTGTGATTGGCTAGAAAACTGTAATCGTAGCACCCCTACTTTAAAAGGAACACTTAACCACTGATCAACCACGTTCAACATAGTGAGCAGAACAAATAAATCAGTGTGAGATACCTTAGGTCCAGGGAGCAAGCCCTTCTTCAAACGTCAAAGCTTGAGCTTATCGATTTCCATCAAGCACATTTAATACATGCACAATCAACCATGAATGTCAAAGTAGTGGTTCATGTTCCCCCTCTGGAGTTAGTCTATCAACACCATTTTGATACAAATGAGTAGTTACTATGATGGCACACGTCAGCAGCACAGCATGCTGCCAGATTACAGCAGCAGCGAGGGAGTCGGGTGGAATTTGCTCCTCTTGTAATGAAACAGCAGCAGTCTGGGAAAAACGCTGAACTGCTGTACAAGCTGTGAAGTGGATATATAATGTTGCAAAGTCGGAACGAACAGAACAAGGAGTGAGATTAGAGGCTGCGTTCTTGTTTCTGTAAGCCTCTTTGATTCTAGCACCTTTCCGATAGCAGAGTTCATAAAATCGCACAGTTACATAATGAAATCATTAGTATGCAACACAAGTGCAATCCAGCTGAAACAATCTGTAACAGAAACATATCTTCACCTGCAAATCATGAAGCTCCAGTGTGATATGGTAAAGCAACGTTACATAACTTTTCAACCTTAAATCTTAAAATTTTCCCGGCCTGGTGCATCATGCTACAATGATGCTTCACCTTAAACAACTGCATTACATCCTAGCAACTGATTATCAACACACTGGCTGCGTTGCTTATCCAGCAAAGAAACACAAGAGAACATTATTGGACAAAGTGAGGAAAAATGCCAGAGCAGGAGATAAGAGATGACATCATGCCTTGTGGCCTGGAGGGCGCTCAGCTGCTTTGTTAGGAGGAGCCGGAGTGAGAAGATCTGCCAAAGTTCAGTCATGTTAAAAATGTTAAAATGATACAGAAGCTCACATTATGCTGTAACTTTCTGTGCTTTGCACAAAGAAAAAAGTTGCTATGTTGAAGCAGCAAGTAGGTGAAAGGGAAAGATGCTTACATCTTCAACAAAGAAACCTGGCTGTATTCAATGAGACATAATTGTGTCAAGATGATATAGAAATTCATTAAAAAACAAGTTTTAGTGCAGAGCAATAAAATGCCCTCGTAAATGCTCGCTTTCTAAATCCTGACAGATCCAGTCATGAGCCATTTCATGCTGCGTCTCTCAGCTCGACTTCAGCGCGTAGACTGGGGGAGAACATTAGGAAGCACCATAATAAATGCTCTACTAAAGACAGGATTATCAAATGACATTTACAAAAAGCATGAGTACAACTACTCCTGCAATGCTCTAATCAAATCATTAAGTTCCCCCTGTTCCTGTGTGGTGCACTAACGTATTTAGCTAAATGAGGTTCCTGCCATCTTGACCCAGTCAGTGATAACCTAAAAGGATAACCAAAGCCAGATGCACACGCTAGTGGCTGTCAGCCAGTCTGAATGAGATGACAATAAGACAGCAAGGGCAGATCTAAACCTGCTGCCTATAAAACTCAGCAGATGGGCTCAATTAGAATAATAACATAACCCACAGGGATGATACGCTTTCCTCCCAATTCGATTCCTTTACAATGTTTTGGGTGCCGATTCGATTTAAATTTGCGATTTTCACAATTCTTCACTATTGCAGATTTTTGTGGAAAAAAAGAAAAAATGTTACAAAAAATCTTATTGCTATATTTTTTTTCTTAATTTCAATTAGGGAAAAACAACACAGTATCCAGACCAACATTCTGCTACTATAACGACTGACAAGACATGTAAAAAAGATAAATAAAGATAATAAAAGGAAATTAAAAAATTAATATTTTTCTTGCATTTATTTGAAAAAAGACCTAAATATTTATCTTATAATCGTGAAATAAAAAAATCATATTAGATTTTTCTATTCGATTTTCCCACTACTAGCAGGCATTAGTATGCGCATGGTCAGATGGTTGGATGGGTTACTTCTGGTATAGAGCTTCTTTTTTCCTGCAGCTTCAGACACTTACCACAGCAACAGCTTCACTGCTGAGCACTGTGTCTGCATCCATGACAACGTAGTAAGCTATGTTGGTCAAGATGTAGATCACTGTGACAATGGGCATGGAAATAGCAATGGACAGGGGGAGATTCCTACAAAGGAAATTAGAAATAGTAGTTTACAGTTAGGCTTGATGGGAAATTTATGAAATGTTATAATTATGGTAAATAAATTATTCGTGTTGTGATGTGAAGCAAAGCGTGAAGGAATAACAAAACTTTATACCTCTCTGGGTTCTTGATTTCCTCTGTAATGAAGTTGAGCGTATCCCAGCCAGAGTAGGAGTAGAGTGCCGAGTACAGGGCCAAGGCCATGTCGCCAGGATTTAATTTGGACCCTTTGAACGAGTTCTCAAAGTTCTGATCAAAACCTGTTCAAACACAGCATTAATGCATTAATGAATCAGATGTTTTAGCTTTTATCATCTCAGGCATAATGGAGAATAAGTGTTTCAGCTGATAAAGTAGCTGTTACACAAAAACGGACCTTCTGTTCTCTGTAGTTTACTGTAACCAACAACTGATACAAATAAATAAAAAATGTGAAGAGCTTTCATTCAACATGCAGAAATGTCTACCGCATTGTATTGCTTTGAGCCATCTGGCCACTGCTGGCAGGCTAATCAGTAACTAACAGCAGCATTCCACTTTTAAGCCCCAACAATGTGGCTCAGACAGAAAAGTGGTGATAAAGTTATAAAATCCCACCTTGGCCCAGCTTAACCAGACCAGCGATGATGATGACAATGAGAGCGAGGACCTTAGCCACAGTGGAGATGACCTGAAGAATTGCCCCCCATTTCACCTTCATACAGTTTATAGCAGTCAGCAAACCTGATGAGCAGAAAGAGAAAAAGACAATGTAAATAACAATTCTACAGAACATTTTCTGTAAAAAAAAAAAAAAAAGCTCAGCAGATTATCTTTATGTTTATATTTAGCAACTAAATTATGGTGGATTGTTTCTAGAACAGCAAGAGCACGATCTATGTTAAAATACCAACCTGCCAGTTTGTTGACACAATGCTCAGTCCTGTATAAACTCATCTCCCAAAGCAAACCAAAAAGGTTTAAAGCAAAACATTGTTGTCTATTTTTTTTTGCCCTTACTCAGTATCACAAACTATCCCATTCACAAAACATTGGCATGTTAAGATGGAATTATGAAGGGACAAGTGCATAAAGTGTTTTCACGTGCATTTTAAGAATAAACCACCTAATATAAACAAGTTTCTCTTAATCTCTGGGGCTCACCATATTAAGTCACATAAATGCAAACAGCTGTGTTTGATATGTCATAACAACAAATAAAGCTTTGAGGAAATTTAAGTTTTTAATCCATGTCTTCTTCCAGCGCAGTCAGGATGATCATTTACAGACAGCTGAATGTTTGAGGAACAGTGTATACTATAAACACAGCAGTTCAGTCACCCTCATCCAGCATAACAAAACATTGCAAAAACTGCATATGACCAATGCAGCTTTCATGACAGCTTTGAGAGATAACACACTAGAAAAAAATCATTTGTGTTGACAGCTAATCACTTTGTTACCAGAAGCTGGAACATGAGACAAAAAAAATCCAAATGGTGAGAAAACAACCCATTTATTTCAGCTGAGCTGTTAGACTGTATGCATATGCATTTAAATATTAAAAGGAGAATTTTGCTTTTTTATAACCTGGGGTCTGTTTTCATCTTTCCTTTCATACATGTGAGTGATGGAGTTGCCCGATACTTACCATTAGCTATGCTGCTAGCTGCCTCCCCGGCTAAATCCTGCAGCCATCTTTAAAATCCCTCTATCCATCACTCAAATGTATGAAAGGAAAGATGAAAACAGACCCAAGGTTCAAAAAAAGCGAA
>JAVQJG010133191.1:0-17228 GCA_036024015.1 Craterocephalus amniculus | reverse complement strand
ATATATATATATATATATATATACACACTAAAAAAAAAAAAAAAAAAAATCAGTTTCACTTTCTATTTCCACAACCATTTTCTGAATGGCTGGGTTTTTGTAAAGAGCCCAACTCGAATCATCTTTTAGAGTCTTACATCTTCTAACAGGACGCCGGGCATGGCAGCCATACAGAAACGCTTTCTCATCAGAGCAACCCGGCGGAAAACCCGGGCCACCCTTATTTCTCTGTGTGATCTCATCAACCTACCAGCTGAAACTCCCTGCGACGATCATAGGCGTTCTGTATGCCCGAATCCGCCCACAGAGCTCTAATGGCGGGCACGTACTCCAAAAAATCCTTCATCTCCAGCTGCCCGCTGGCCATCTTAGTCGACCGGGTGTCGAACGCCATCACGCTTTCTCCATACGTGCTGTTGTTTGAGTCACCCCACGGGATGTGCAGCTTCTCTCGGGCGTCCACCAGCACGCGAATACCTGGACAGGAAGTGGGGAGAGAATTAGAAAGCAGGCCAGATGTGGGCGGAGGAACAGCATTGAGGTCATTCGTACACTTTATTTTGTTGGATAGAAGCACAATATGGGTAAAAATATACAGAAATGTTTATAATAATATGTATAATATAGGTTTATAGTGATTTATGGGAAAAAAATGTTTTTGAGGATTTACTGGACTGGTCATATATGACAAGGTAGCAAAAAAAAAAAATCGCAAAAGTGACAAATTTGAATGAGTGTGAGATGAAGGATGGAAAAAAGTTCTCAAAGAAATGATATTTTCCAATCTTTGATTTGTCTTGAGGTACTGACTCATTTAAAGATGTAATGAAATGGAAACCATCTAAGAGGTTTGGTGGGGAATATTTATGCCAAGTGGAGGTGTTAGGAACTCATAAGACATCTTAAAAGCGATTTGAGGGGATGGAAACCATTATTTTATTAAAAGAAAATGCTGGATTTTAAAAACACATGTAGTAAAAGGAAGAAAGGTCCTAAGGTAGTGAAAAGGGAAAATACAACAACCACAAATGGAAAAACACGAGTTCATTTGAGTAAAAGTACTTCTTAAAACAGTTATTTAGCCACTGGACAAACAGGAACACCTTACACTTGGGCACACTGGTCGCTTACCCTCCATTGAGAAACAAAACGTGTCTACGTCTAATTAAAGGCTTCTACTCCTGGTACAGCTTTTATAAATCATATTTATATATCGAATAAGAACACTCTGTGGTTTTACACAAATATTTTAAAAAATAAGGGTTTTAGCAGACAAACGATTGATCTGGGTGTGCCGACAGCAGATGTAGACTGTTTATGCGAGTCCAGGCGCAGATGCAGAAACTTTCCCATCCGCCTCAGACGCCTTTCTGGGGCTTTTATGTCCCAAACAAGCAGCCCTTTACCTCCTGTAGACTACCTATGGTCAGAAGCGAGCTTACCTTTGATAACATTGCTGTAAATCGTGGCTCTGAAATCCTCTCGGGCTTGCTGGTCGAAGTCCTGGCCGTGGATGATCCGCATTTGTTTGAGGAAAGTCGACTTGCCGCTCTCGCCAGCGCCCAGCAGCAGGATCTTCACCAGCCGTTTCACGTACGTTTTCTCCTTGGAGATATTTTTGTCGATGTCTCTAGACCGTCGTAGCTGTTCTACTTCGCCGCTGTTAAGCAGGCAAACGGGTAGACAAACTTTTAACACGGACCTGGTCGGCAGGAAATCCGCCATGTTCGCAGAAACTTCATCGATGCTAATTTGATGCGCGTTCGCGGAGCGCGGGCACGGGACCAAGCCCCTTCCCTAAACTCAGGAAGTAGCGAAGCACAACCGCTGCCGACTGTTTATCATCAATCTCTAAACGTACTGTGCTGAGCTGTTTATGCGTAGTTGACTCACACAAACATCGTTTTTACACATAAAATTACGCTTTAGACTAAAACATGTCCGTTTAAAACAAACTACTTTTAGGCTTAAGTTGTTTTAGGGACGCAGTTACACAAGTTTCATAAACAGTTCATTTAAATTTATGCTCTTAATACAAAACTATGAATACAGTAAAATACATGTATAAAATAAAAAAATTCGGTTAAGTTTAAATAAATCCGAGCGTTAACTGAAATTACCGGATGATGCACTGTCGCCATCTGCTGGATTTATTGAGAAACCGGGTCACACATTTTCCCTGTTGAAAAAGCAGCAATCTGATTGGTTAATTCCTCTCTCGATTTACTTATGCTACATTCACAGGCTGTGGGGCATATAAATTTCAGCGTTGCTCAATCAAATCAATAAAATGAGAAACAGACAATAACCTCCGTTGTAAAGCATGGACTTTATTCCTAATATATTTTTTGTCTTTAAGACATGTTTAGCCTGACGGTATACAACTGTTTGAACGAATTGTTTTCAAGAAAGTTTTTTAAAGATAACATAGCATTATTTTATTATTTCGCGTCACTTCTTTAGACTAAATACCTCTAATTGTTTCGTGAGACTAAAATCTCATATATGTCTTGCAATTAATTTAATTATGCTGCTAATTTGAACATATACACCAACACTTTGACAGTTTCTATTCTTGGAGCTGAAGCTTTCGCGAGACATTTGAAAGCAGCATCACCATCGATTATTTCGATTCCCTTCAGCATCCTCACACGACACCGGGCTCGGTGGCTACAGCAGCGATATATGTGTTGGTGAAGAGTACAAAGCACCGACAACATGACCATTAGAAACGCCATCCGGGATCATGGACAGAGGTACCGACCACGCATGGCTTCACTTAAAAAGGTAAGGCACCCTTTTTCATTAGATATGAAATCACAAGCTTTTGAAATGTGCAGACATACAAAACAAAATATGTCAACAATCCTCCACCTTCGGGCTGGTCTTCTGCAATCTTATATACCCTTGCTTTTATCGATGATGTTATTCTTAAAAAATATTGTGATATGCGGGGGCTCCTGCTTCCTGATCCTTTTCTTTGTACATTTCTTAATGAGTGATTTTGCAAAACAACAAATCCTACAGGTAGTAACTGGAGTGCTGTGAGGAATTCCATCTTAAGACACACTCTGCTTAAATAATGCATTCATATCCTAATTTTAGTTGTAGGATTAATTTTAATCTAATCATTAAAAGAGCTAAACAAATAGAATTACATACAAAATGACAAATTGTGAGAACACTAATTAAGAAGGCATCTTGAGTTTTTTGCACAGTTTATTTAAACACATTTAAAGCTAGACTGTTTTTTGTTTCAACCTTTTCACAGTGATAAGGTCATTCAGTTTAATAAGCATTAAGTCTGGATCAGTGTAAGTGCTCCCATCTACACGGAGCAGCTGATGGAAAGAAGTTAATCCAAGCGCTGCGTATTGATAACAATAGCCCAGCACTGTGGCTCGATTCATCATGTCACACTTCAGATTAATTCAAGTCCTGGATATTTATCACAGTGTTACAACTATTTGCGTCAGAAAAAAATATATGGCTGAATTCAGAGAAAAAGTGCCTTGCACTCCAGAAGAATGAGCGGTAAACTCGTTCTCAGGAGAACTTTGAGTTCTGGTTCATGAAAGCCCACTTTTCTCCGGCTCTGCCCGGGTTTATAGCCTCTCCAGGGCGACTTCAAAGCCCAGTGTCCCTTCAAACAGCCCTAAGAGTCAGCTGAACACGCTCTAACAAACGCACACACACGTGCTTTCACACAAACTCAACTAATGCACTGTTGGACTTCTTGCTTTCCGATACGCACCTTTAGTGGCACCTATGGGAGAGGCAGGATCCGCTAATAGCTAAAATGATGTTTAGAAACGGAGATGACTCATTGCAAACCACCCACACAAGTAAAAGAAAAGCTTTGAGATCATCTCACCTCTCATCACTTTTCTGTTGCAGCATTAAGGTTTATGAGAAGTCATGTGATCAATCAGAATAACTGAATCAGTGCAGAATTAGTCGCATATCAAGCTTCATTAGTCATTAAATGTGAAAAAGTGACGATCATCAACATCACTTCCTGGATGCTGGAATATTTACAGCATTCTGGAGCAAAATTTAATTTATTAACAATGTTCCTTTATAGGCGGAGAAGGTGCTGCTGGAGATGCAGGACCCCAACACAGGAGTCAAGTCGCAGCCTCAGAGACTGGTTATCACCACCATACCGCACGCTCTCACCGGTAAAGATGGCAGACTCACACATGCACAACAGTGCACACACACACGCATACGCAGTTGTTATTCACACGCTTGATGCTATTCGTCGGCTGGATCTGTGATTGTGCCTGCATAGCCTCACTGGAGGGTACCAGAGCTGTGGGCTCAAACTCGAGAGCTACAGATTTCATCTCCATGACAACCCCCACGGTCTCAGACCCAGGCGGAGGGAAAAAAAAAGTAGGAGGATGATTGAGCGGGCGAGAGGAAACGAGCAGGGACAGATACAGAAAAGAAGAGGAATAAAGAGAGTAGGTGGTGGAAGAGGAGAGCAAGAAAAGAGGGAACCTAGATTCCGACGTCATTTCAAAGCAGCTGAATGAATGAACCTAAATCCAGCATAAATGCTTCTATTCTTCTCGTTTCCTTTCCTTGATCGACTCGTCTTTCTTTCCCCATCATTTTGAATGAATCAATATTCCCAGAAGGAAATTGCAGTGTTGCACATTTTTCTTTTCGTTTAAACAAAAACAATAATAATTCATTAGAAGAAGACATTGACTTGTTCCGGAGGGTGTTGTCTTTTGGCAGGAATGATCTCGGGTGCCTTTCTATCTTGGATTGGACTTGACAAAGCTTCACGCTAAAAACACCCCGTTGCTTCTTTGCTGTGCTGCGTAGACTAGGGGATGCCAGTAATTGTTCATTATTCCCAGTAGGCATAAGGGAGGGTTATCTCCATCACCGAACCAGCTTTCTTGATCAATTTGTTCAGGTTTTTTTAAAGTCAAGTTTATTCATAAAGTGCAAACTCAAAGCACTTTAATAATATGAGACAAAAAAGACAATGCCTACATAATAAGATAATTAAAAATACATTTTAAAACAATAAGAATTTAAGTCTGCTTTTAAAAGAGGATACTGTTGCAGCAGACCTGAGTTCCAGTGTAGGACCATAGTGAGTGAAGGAGTATTAAGTGAGCATGTCAGAAATCTAAGACGGAGCGGCGCCATTTGAGGCTTTAAAAACAATATGAAATTTTAAAATGAATCCTTTGCTTCACTGCAGGTCATTGAAGAGATATTAGAATCAGAGGGATGTGTTCAGACCTGCTGGTTCCACTTAAAAATCTGGCTGCAGCATTTTGAATTAGCTGTAGTTTGTTAAGTTAATAAAGTTTTGGTAATCCTGGGTAAAGTGCAATAATCTAACCTAGTGGAGATAAAAACATGCACTAACTTTTCAGAATCTGGCAAGAATATAATGGGTCTCACTTAAGGTATATTTCTAAGATGTTAGAAAGTAAACTTTGAGATGCAAGAAATATGTTTCTGAAAGTTGAGATCTGCATCAGATTCTTTGGACCCACTAGAAGCATTTAGTTATGTCGTCATTCACTTGTAAAAAGATGTCAGGCATCCAGAGTTTAACGTTATTAATACACTGAAAGAGACGATTTACTGGACAACTGTGTCATCAGCGTAGGAATGATATGAAATACTGTGCTTGCAAATGATGCGCCTAATACAAATTATACAAAAGTGGGCCAAGAATAGACCCTTGCTGAACACCATATGTAATGGATCTACTGGTTAGGTAGGACGAAAGCCAACCTAGAGTACTCCCAGCAGATGATGCAAAGCTGATCGGAGCTTCACAGACTCACAACATCTTGGTGCAGACACTGAATCATCTCAGCTTCCATAAGAAATAGCGTCCCCTCAGTCTCCTCTTGTAGATGGTTCAGTGTTGCATTTCCGGTACGGTCGGTTGTCCTGCTGAACTCCAAGGTACTCAAATTCCTCTGCTACCTCCACCTCTTTTGTTTGCTCTTGTTCCTCCTGAAGTTAGAAATCATCTAGTTTGTTTTCAGCTTCTTGTCCATCGCTGAAACACCCCACAGCTGCAGTCGTCAGAATATTTCTGTAGATGTATTGGAAGTGTAAGTGCATCCCTCTTTAACTTGAACCCTGTAATCTTTTTCATTCCCGACCACACATCCCTCACGTTGTTCTGTTAGAGCTGGCTTTCCAACTTTCTGAGCTGTAGGCATTTTAACCATTTTAACATGAGCATAAAAAAAAATCTAACATCTTATTTTCTCTGGTGGACCGGCTGATATATCGTTGAAATGTTGGTCATGTTGCAACAAGGGAGACATTGAAGTCTCCAAAGATCGCAATGAATGTGTTTGTATGGATGTGTTCATGGAGCCATGTCTCAGGGAAGCACATAATACTTTATTCTTTTTGAGACCCTGTTAGCACCTCGAGCCTGTCCATTTTGTTGGTTAGTGATCTCTGTTACCCATCTGAACGGCTGGAAAACTTTGTTTGAATGTCCACCGTTCTTCTCTCTGCCCTGCATCCTCTTTGCTTCCTCTTCAACTCGTCTGAGATCTGGTGGTTTATTTAGCTCATTACCAGCATGAAACAGCTTGATTAAAACCTAACTTGATGGCTGTATGTAAAGATGAAAACACGGTCGGACCGACGATCAGTTTGCTGCCACCATGCGGCACATTTTTATATTGGAACGTTTTCACATTCACTTTTTTTCCCCAACATCTTTCATTACACATTCCCACATTTTCCCTATGATTTTTCTCTCTTTTTACCCACAGGCCTTCTGTCTTCTTCTCTTCAGCTTTTCTCCTGACATTAGTCTGACATTTACAGTCATTCAGCAGCCATTCATTTTATTTCAAACTGTTCTTTGTTGAGTTTCAATGTCAATGTTCTCCCTTTATCTTCCTCTTCAGGCGAAGACATAATTGCTTGGCTAGCAGACAGATTTGAAATAGATGCACAAGGTGAGTTTTTGCCAAATAATGAATTAACTTAAGATGCTGATAGGTTAGGTGCTTTGTTTTGAGTCTTAAAAATGATAGACATCTTGTTCATCTGTGTGTGTGTGTGCTGTGTGTCCAGAGGCGCGGAGTTTCGGCACGATGCTGCTGGCGTTAGGATACATCTACCCTTTACAAGACCACAAACGTTTAGTGATTAAAACAGATGCGTCCCTGTATCGCTTCCAGGTAAACACACCATATTCCAAGCATGAAACCTTCAAATTGAAGGAGCCTAATAACCTTGGATGATTTGATCCTGACATTGGAGAAGTTTAGGAAGCTTCCCTTTTTTGTGGCTGACATGCAGGTCACTTGTAGAGCTATACCGCTGTCACAGAGCAACAATTATATAAGTGACTTCCCATTTTGTTTGTGTTGTTCCTACGTAAACGGGTTGCACATGTTAGCCTAGTTTTTTAAAGGAAGCACATTTCAGTATGTTTGTTACACCATGAGGGTCCGGTGCCGCACTGTGCAAACTCGATCTTAAGCTGATGTAAACAGCTCTTGTGGGTTTATATGAGAAAATACCACAGAGCACCGTCCAATGAAACAGTGCCTTTAAGCTTTAGACCAGTGGTTCTCAAACTGTGGGTCGGGACCCACATGTAGGTCTCGAGATCATTTCAGGGGGTCTCCAGATAATGGGGAAAAATATGTAACCTATATAAATTTGGGATTTTTATTAATAATGAAGAAATAAACTTTAACGCAATGATGCATAAATACACATGAATCTTCTTTTATAAAGACTGTTTTCAAGCCTTATATTTAGAGGATCCTGCAGGACCCATCTGATATATAATTAATCAATTTCATCATGTAAAGGAGGGTCATTAACATAAATATATGTCATCTTGGGAGTTGTGGTTCAAAAAGTTTGAGAACCAGTGCTTTAGATTATGAACTTTGTAGCCATTTTATAATGATCATGCACCATAAAACCGTAACTTTTTTTTATTTTTTAGAAACATTATGAAGTAAAATAATATTTCTTTGCTCATGTTTCACCTTTACACCTGCTTTCAGCCTGGTTGTTTTGAATAATTCAGCTAAAAAAACTCTGAAGTAATCCGACTGAAAATCAGAAATAACTCTTTCTGTTGTCGTTTCAGACGCCTTATTTCTGGCCCACACAGCAGTGGTCTGTTGAAGACACAGATTACGGTAAGCATGACAGTTGCTCTCTCCTACATTTCACCTCATGTCCTGCGCTCCACTTTCAGTAAACACTCCTTTCTGTTTCATTACTGAAGCAATCTACTTGGCGAAGAGAAACATCCGTAAAAAGGGAATCCTGGAGCTGCACGAGCAGGTGAGGATGCGACCGAGACGCAAGAGGAAATCATTTTGTCTGTTGGCATTTCTTGATCTGTTCTTTTATGTCCTCAGGAGCAATACAACCATCTTCACAAGTGGATGAATCATAAGTGGGATTTCATAGTGATGCAAGCTAAAGAGCAGTACAGGTAGGTGTTTAACAGTTATGCCACGATGACGATGTTATTAATTTGCATCTTTGTGCGATTTGTTTTTTCTTTTTTTTTTTTTTTAGAGCTGCAAAAGAGAGGAAGAAACCCGATCGTGTGGTGTTTGACTGTCAGGAGAGAGCCTACTGGGTGGTTCACAGACCTCCGGTGAGAAACACAAACACACTTTACACAACATTACACAAACTTCCTTATGCTGATTTCCTTAAGACTTCCCCCAACATGCAAACACACCATAATTTACATTAGAGGAGAGACGGAGCCCCACAATGTCATGATGCAGACAGATTTATGTCCTAGTAACACAAGAAACACACGCACACACACTCCGAAATAGTTATCAGACTTGCACTGTGAACACAGGATGCAGATACATGCAGATACAGTACACTGTAGGTGGAATGCCAGCACACACAGAAGGCTGAAAATAAATAGCACGCCACCTCTATACTTCCCAGGGTGTCTCATTATCTCTGCCCATGATGCCTCCTTATAATTATATGTCCAGGCAGAGGAAAAGGGCACAGCTGATTAATATTTCAAAATGAATGGGAAAATCTGGTGCAGCGGTTTTAGTATTACAAAAATATCAACTACAGTGTAGGCAGAACAATGCGTGTGATCAAATGACTGTATTTCAGTATAATTGACACTTAGCAAACAGGGTTTCAGACAGTTGAAGCTGCGGGGAGTGTAATGAAGCTGTCCTGTGTCTGTTTGTGCTGAAAAGACTTGGAGTGAGCTCACGCAGGGCAGCGTTTGCTCAGAAGTTCTCCCGAGTCAGCAACAATCACAGGATAATGGTCAATGCCAAAACGTGATGTAGCTGTGGCGTCATGAGGAGAAGTCATGATGTCTTTGAATTGACTTAAACTTAATACACCACATTCAGATTACATTGCTGAAAACTGTTTTTCTGCTGATGTGACTCATAGAATTACTTCAGGGCAGAGTGCACCCAAAAAAACAATAATCTATTCAGAAAGAGAAGAACGATTGGATTTATCACCGTCTGATATGTGACACTTCAGTTCGAGGTCCTGCTGGATTTATCCGGTGCATGCAAAATGAAGGAGACACTCCTTTCACTCTTTTTAGTTAGTTTTGGTTTTAGTTTTCAGTCTTTTTCTTTATAGTTGAGCAAAATGAAACAAACAACCTCATATGAAAGTCAGATGCATCTACAATTCTAAATCATCAAATATAATCTGCTTTCGTTCCGTTGAGCAAAGCAGCAGGTGATGTGAACCCAGCCACTGAGTTTAGGACTCAGCATCATAGGATAAGAAGTGTGTTTAATGCAGAAACACAGTGGAGTTATTTGACATTTATCGTTGCTTTTAACTGCCTAAAACAAGATGCAGTAACCTGCGTTAATCGTTAATTAGCTGTTGTCACCGTCTGATGTGAGGCATTGCCCGCTGTGAGTCGCGCATTAGCTGGAGAGCCGTTGCAGCACCGACTGGAGAAGCACCAAACATCTTCTGTCTGTCAGATTTAGGATCACAGACCTAAAATAGATTTTCAATGAAATCTCCATCCAGCCAAAAATTTTTTATACCTGTTTATTCCAATTTTGGATGACGCGATGCTGGACCCTATCCCACCTATAGCAATATCAGCATGTCGATTATTAGTATCACAAAAACAATTCCAATATCACCGACATTTTGCTTGCTTTTAGGATAAAATTCTGCTTTTGTGGATTTTCTCTTACAAATGTACAGAGGAGTGGAATGCAGTCATTAATATTAAACCTGTGATTAGCACGCAATGTTGAAATACCAAATAATAATAAATGAAAATAATATACCATAAAGTTTTTAACAATGGACCAAGGGGAACAGTAAGATTAATGAAATACAACTTCTTTGTCTGTAGGCCTTTTCATAATATAAGGAAACTGAAAATGTGACGTTGCACCACTGAATGGGGATTTGTTTATTTAGCATAATTCAAACTTTGCTCTTTTGGTGGCATTTGTGTTGCAGTTTAAGTTAAGATCACTGCTGAGCTGGTCAGCAAGTATCTTTAGCCCCATGGATGTAGATGTGAGTTTATAACATGCAGGAGTCAGATCTGGCTATGGCATACAGCATTCAGCTAAATATCAGTTTCCTCCATTATCTAGCTAGTAATCATGCTACAGGCAGATTGTATGTGAAGGCATGGACTTAGACACTCTGACATCAGCTGTATTTTGGGGACTGTCATAATGAACTGATGACTTCAGCATTTTCTTCCAGGCATTTTCTGTCTTGTGAAACGGGAAGCTAAAAGTGACCGGATCTGACTAAGAACTGCTCACATTTAGTACCAATCAGAAAGCAGAACCCTTTCAGAGCAAATTTGCCTTGTTTTTTTTTTGTTTGTTTTTTTTCATTCTAAATAAAGGTAATATTTATACAAAGTCAGCGTCATGTTTCACTTTTCTGATAGGATCTATCTTCAGCACGTTTATATTCAGACACCTCACATGTAGGTTTCAGGATTCATTACATTTCCTTTTGGAAATCATTTACTAAACCTGGGCTCTTAAGTGTGAAAACATTAACCTGGGATGTGTAGATACTTACTTACTTCCTTAGCTCGACTGTTTGCTGGTAAATGTGACGTCATGGCCGTCACATTTACAGTTTTAAGTGCTCTTGCAAGAGCAGTTTACTTTCACTATATAAATCCCCATTTTTCCATCAGTTACCTGCCTCTTGTTGTCTCACATGGTCAGAAAAAGCGTGATGCATAATTAGCTGATGATTAGCATCAGAAAACAGCCATCTGCTGTAATTAATTAGTCCTCTGGAAAACAAACATTGTTTAATTGCCTGTTTTATGCGTCTGCAGCCAGGAACAGTGAGCGCCATGGACTACGGGCTGGAGCGCCGAGCAGATCCCAACGCAATCGAGGTAACAGGTGAGTCACTGCATGACCTGCTTGGACATAATTCCTGTCAATCAGCTTATATTCAGTAAGAAGCTTTAATGCATGAATGCAGCTGCAGTAGAGGATACTTGTTTTCTCTTCACGTTTACCACGTCTTTTATTAATCTCTTCTCTTTCTTTTCTGTCTTCTCTTCACCTTCTCCAGGCATTTCCCATGGCTTCTTGTTCAATCCAAATATTTAAACTCTAAAACTCAGTCAACCTGAAACGTTTTCACAGCACCATATTTCATTGCCACAGCAGATATGTGTCACTTTTGAAAGTTGTGATTAACAGATGTGTTGTTTTGTGCCCAGACGAAAACCCCAGACGACTACGAGAGAATTGTAAGTGACGCTTTTGCTCCGGCTTTATCTTTTTCATCATCCTGTGTAGTTTATCAGCTAACACTTGTACGCCGTTCTGACTGTCACGTCTGTTTCCTGCCTCTTTCAAGATGATCTTCACCCAGCAGTCTATAATGAGGCCCAGAGTGAAGTCATCTGTGTCCATCGGCGCGTAAGACAGCCCCTCATTTTACATTCCCTTCAATACTTGCGACACACCTGTCGCCTTTGATCAGCTGCGCTGTTCAGATTACATCTCAGAACAGCGTGAAATCACTTTCTTTACCAAATCTGCTTCTCAGTCGTCTCCAGGTGCAGCTCACATAAAGTCACACGCAGACCAGATTTGATAAGTTTGATATTTTTTCTTTCTGATAGAAGTAAATTTGGACAATCTAAACACAAATCTCAAAATTCAAGTTTTCCATCAAACAGATAGAAGTTCAGATCATAAACACAAGTAAAAATGAATTAACCTTTGTTAGACAATGCATCAAATCATTTAGGACACAGAATACATTTCCTGTAAATGTCTGTTTTACCAAGAATAATTTATTGAAAATGGATTTAGCGGAAAACAAAAGAAACACAAAAGCTGCTCGGGTTGGGTCGGACTCTTTGTCCTGCTTCCCTCATCCATGAACAATGGCTCAGTGTACAATAGTTACCTGGATTTCATTAGTAATAATTTCTCTTGGTCTTCCTCATCCTCTTCATATCTCTGTCCATTGTAGATGGGCCATGTGTCAGCTGACACTCAGCACCGACTTTCATCCTGCACAGTCGGTCTGGTCGCATTGTTAGAAACATGTCTACTCAGCTTTAGTGTAAAAGATACTCTGAAAAGTGGGTTCAGAGAAAGGTTTAGTATTTTATCAACTAAGAAACATTGTAAAGTGGTTTCACCTCATTTGTTAGAGTCTTTTGTTAAAGAGTCTTTATGAGGAATATCCTAACTTCATTGCTCGAGGCCTGCTAGCCGGCAGGTTTTTGTGGTTTCCCTGCTCCAGCACACCTGACTGAAATGAACTGGTCATTGTGAGGAAGCTGACAAAATGTTTTGGATCCATTAGATTTCAAATAAAGTGCATTGGAGCAGAGAAAGAGAACCAAAGTACCAGAAAGAGTACCAGAGTTTAACACCCCTGGATTTAGCTCTCCAAAACCAATGGAAGTATCACGCCCAGCAATACCAGTCAGACCCCATTCACACTCCTGATTCCATGCAACTAAAGACTGACCTGTAGCAATCCTGAGTTCAATCTGCTGTACAGATTTGTACAATTCCTGAAACTGAAAGTTCGTCTGACTGTGAAATAACCTGCAGCTCAGCTGTATTTGCGGCTGCACCGCTACTATTTGTATACGAAGCAGATTTTTATCTCAGACGGTAAATTCTTTCTCCCTTCCCTGCAGATTGGTGAAATATTGCAGCACTTATTCAGGCCACGACCCTTTTCTCTTCAAATGTCTTCCAAGCAACCCCTGGCTCACTGATGACTCCACATACTGGACCCTGAACATGCCCAAGTGAGACAGCTAAGAGTTATATACTTTAGCTGAATTTAGGCCTGAAATTTACACTAATTTTGACCAGTTTTTGATCATTTTGTTTCTCTGTGGTTATTTTTGTGTGCGTCAGTGTGGAAATACCCACTAAGATGCGTGTGGAGAGGTGGACCTTCAGCTTTAGTGAGCTGCTGTCAGATCCTCGAGGACGAGATGATTTCAGACTCTTCCTGAAGAAAGAGTTCAGCGGTAAATTGGCTGGATTTTAGATAAACCATTGTAAACATTTAGTTAGCTTTTCTTTTTAATTTCTCTTCCTCTGGACTTTTTAGGCGAGAACTTGGCATTCTGGGAAGGTTGTGAGGACCTGAAGTGGGGCACAGCTGCAACAATGAAGGAGAAAGCAGAGCAGATCTACAAGTAATGTTCTAATATTTTCGTTTTAATTTTTTAAAAAAAATATTTTTGCCTTCTCATATGAATCCAAAATGCAATTTAAGTCTCTTTTTATCCATTTAATTAAATTTAAACAGTGAAATTAAGTGAATGTGAACCATGAAAGCAGTTTTTAAATTTATTATTTTTTCATGTTAAGCTTAATATTTTACCCTGAATATTTTGAATTGTCTCTACATGTGAGCTGTGTTAACGCCTCTACTCTTCTCTCCCCTCGCTTCATTTTTTCCCAGAACCTTCCTGGCTCGTGGTGCTCCACGATGGATCAACATAGATGGAAAAACAATGGAAATCACAGTGAAGGGGCTGAAACACCCACACAGATATGTCCTGGATGCAGCCCAAACTCACATCTACATGCTCATGAAGAAGGTCGGGGAATGTGGCAGGAGTTTTAATATGAGGATGTAAAACAAATTAAAATAAAATAAATGCACAAATGACTGTTTTACGATGAGGTTGTGTGTTTTCTGCAGGACTCATACGGTCGGTATATGAAATCTCCGGTGTTTAAGGAAACGCAGAAAAAGGCCATCTGTCCTGACGAGCACAGGTTCAAGTAAGTGGCACAGTTTGCATGTTTTCACGTCTAATTATCACTTGTTCAGGGCTGTTTATAAAAAGGCTTTTAATTTGTCTTAATCAACAAAAATAATACAAAATAAAAATCTGCAAAAAAGAAATGATCAAATGAAGGGTTAGGATGATGCTTAAGTTTTCACCAGTAGTCTCTCCTTTCTTTCTATTAAATTTCTTTCCTTTTGCTTCATCTTTCCTCTCTTTTATCCTGCTACCCCAGTGAAGCGCAGCTGGAGCAGAACGCCAGGAACAGACGGCCCAGTCTCAGCCCCATCATCATCCGGCAGCAGGAGCAGGAGCAAAAGGCCAAGATGGCTGCCAACGCTCCCGTCGACATCACACAGGTTATGAGCAAACTCAGCAAGCAGGGCAAAGAGATTCCTCCTCGTCCTTCTAAGTGAACGCAAACAGACGACATTGAGTTTAGCCATTTATTTATTTTATTTTTTACTTTATTGTAGTTTGTTTCTTATGGATTCCACCAACAGCCTTGCCATTATAGGTAAACTCTAAAGCTGCTTCACTCATTTTTTTTAAAAAGAAATCTTTCAGAAACTGCTTTAGCCTATTAATGCTTAAAAAATAAGCAACTGGAAATGGGACTGTGCAATAGTGAGGCTAAGTATATGTTAGTGGCATGGTGGCAAAGCCAGCTTTAATTATGCACAATAAGTCACAAACTGTAAAAAAATAAAAGAATAACCTTTTATATGTTAATTATAAGAAGATATTGAAATGTTACCTCTTGAATTACACATGCAGTCAGTCAGATTTGATCCGATAGATGTTTGTTCGTCATCAAATATACGACAACTGATGCACATAGAAAGTTTTTTTGTGCAAGTGTCCAAGGGCTAACAGAATGTATTAGAGGTGAAGTTTTTGTGTAGTGTGAAAGCACACTAATTTTTTCCCATCGTGGTGATAACAGGCAGCAAGCAGAGAACCAGTTGTCATATTTGGTCATACAGTCTGTTATCACATGCTGTTTGTGTCCATGCAACTGTTGTTTGTTTCCCATAATGCATGTCACACTCTCCATCTTTGCTCATTCATTTTTTTTGTAGTGCTGCTTTATTTATTTATTTTGTCAGACATCATAATAAAATATTCATAAAGCTATTCATGTTTATCTGTTTCTGTTTTTTTGTTTCATTCATCTTTTCCACCTAATCATCATCTCTGAAAATGCACGGAAAATGTGTTTATTTATGTTTACAAATATATGTTAAATGTGACATGATGGAAGATTAAAACGCAGGAGACTGCAGGGTTAAATCCATCAGGCAAGGATGATTCTGCAAAAAGGAGGAGAAATGCATCTGATTGGTGTTGTAGATAAACTATGTTGGCAGAGACAAAATCCAAAAAACAGCAGATCTGAAAACCAGAACTAAACCGTGCAGGCAGGGGTGAGGGAATAGCAGCAAGCTCGGGTCATGCAGTTAATTCCAAAGAAGCAGGGAAAAAACATGGATGAAAGCAAGGAACTTAAATAATGTGGCGGAAAAAAGAAACTGGGAGTGTTTTAACAGAGCAAGTCCTTACTATCTTTGTAAAAACAAAAAGGAGTTTTCAGTTTAAAACAATAAAAAGCAACACCAGCCTCTCCAAAAACATAATAATGCAGGATTTACAGTTTCTAGAGTATAAAACACATTTTGTTTTCTCTTTATTTGGAGGGAAACTCTGGAATTTCTGAAGACAGTGCTTTTAAAAATAATGTTTTATTTTTGTCTAAATACAACTTCCTAAATTTATTATGAAAAACAACCATAACAGTGATTGAAAGAAAAATACGATGAAACAAAATTTAGTTAAAAAATCAAGTGCAGCTCCTCTATTGAACCCCTTTGACCTAAAAAAAACCAACCTGTTTCACCTCTGACATCATAAGTGCGACTTTTCTGACAGTTTTAAGAAATACAGACAATCTGCATTTCTGTGTGCAAAGAATTTCACACCCACATGCTGTGACAAGAGAGACAGGATTCAGACAAATACAGTACATTTTGCAGTAGTTTAGCCAGTAAATTTATCACTCATGATTAAATATTTTAAGTCTAGTGTGTCTCAAACGTCAGATTTAGAACAAATTGTCAACAATTAGATTCGTCATACTTTAAATGTGCAGTGTGTAAGAAAATCAGAGGTTAATGATGGAAAAACATATCAATAAAAACTGGATTTCTGTTAGTATCACTCACTTCACTGTCAGTCATATTTGTGTCATGCTTTATGTTCCTGTTTTGTTGCCAGGAATGTTCTCACCATATCATTTATATTCATAAATACCATTTGGGCATGTTCACAAGTTGGAGTTATTTAATCAATTTGATAGTAAAGTGAATAGCAAATGTTTTTCCCTTCCTTCCTGTCCAGCATCACAGCAGCAGACTGATGGTCTGGATGCTGTTGTGCTGAACAGATTTGCTTTGCCAAGAGGAGCTTAATGGATAAAAGGCTCCTCTTGATACTAGAGTATTATTGTAATTTGTTTCAAAATTAGTCTAGCGAGGAATTTACATATTAATGCTGGATCTACAGGGTGTGTGTGTGTGTGGGGAGGGGGGGGGGTAGAAAGACTGAAAGAAACAGTATCAGCTATTACACCTGTAAGTAAATAAGGCTGTCAATCATCGGGAGAACCTGCACAGCAACTGTTTGACACAGATTCCACATTGCATCCCGTTATTTTGTTTACTTCAAAATTAATCTGATTAAAACTTCAATTTCAGCTTTTGTCAGAATGTTCCCAAAATACAGATTAACCTTTACGGGCAAGAAGGGCTGGGCGATATGCCAAAAATATTATCACAATATATTTTTCCTATATTGAACGATATCGATATATATCACGATAGTGTTTAATAATGATGCCAGTTTGAAAAGTAACCTGCCCCCATCAGGCCGC
>JAVQJG010133172.1:0-16327 GCA_036024015.1 Craterocephalus amniculus | reverse complement strand
TTACCGAACGGCATGCAGAACGGCATATACCGTTACCGAACGGCATACAGAACGGCATATTCCGTTACAGAACGGCATATAGAACGGCATATACCGTTACAGAACGGCATACAGAACGGCATATTCCGTTACAGAACGGCATATAGAACGGCATATACCGTTACAGAACGGCATATACCGTTACAGAACGGCATACACCGTTAAAGAACGGCATACTCTGTTACAGAACGGCATATACCGTTATAGAACGGCATACAGAACGGCATATACTGTTATAGAACGGCATACAGAACGGCATATTCCGTTACAGAATGGCATACACCGTTACAGAATCGCATATACCGTTACAGAACGGTATACAGAACGGCATACACCGTTGCAGAACTCTTAAAATAGTTATCGTTAAAATCACAATATGCTGTTTTTATTCAGGCGATTCAAAATAAAAGGTCGAACCAACACATTTTCTATCCATGCTCCATTTTCTGCCGCTTATCCGGGGTCGGGTTGCGGGGGCAACAGCCTATCAGGGAAGCCCAGACTTCCCTCTCCCCGGCCACATCAGCAACTCATCCGGGGGGAACCCGAGGCGCTCCCAGGCCAGCCGAGAGATATAATCCCTCCAGCGGGTCCTGGGCCGAAAATTTCACGCAATTTTCTGAGCTTTTTAGTTTGCTAATCCTAATCAGCAGAATCTAAACAAATAAAGGCTGAAATATACTGATTTGCATACTACTTGTCTATGTGTACATTTCATCTTTGAAGTTGAGTTACAGTAATCAGGATATTCTAATTTTCCGAGTACTAGGTACAGCGACTGGTGATCAGAAGAAGTTAAGTTAATCCCTGATTCTGACAAACTGTGTGACAATAACCTCTAGGATCAGGTGCTAAGGACTCATTCTTAAAGCTCACCTTGATCATCTCGTATCTTTTAGAAAACAAATCAAAGCTCATTACCTTGTGATGACCAGCTACAGTAGGTAGTTATCATGAAAAAACAAGAGATAATAACAAAAATGAACTTAGTACAGGAAAATTATCCTCGCGATAACCAAATAATTAACTATTATCTCAAGATAATGACATCATAGCCACGAACAGCTTCAGTACAAGCTGTGTGAACAGAAATTTCAGGTAAAATCACACTGAACTGAGTTTCAGTTGTTCAAGACTTAATCAGTGTGTGATGGTGGAGTTAAGTCCTTTATATGGACAACTTTAAAATATTCTTGCTTTTACACCTCAAATTCGCACAGGCATCTGCATCTATATGTTATATCCTTCACATGCTTCCTTGTAGACTTTGCTCAAAGAAAGCACTAGGAAGCACATTACAGATTTCACACTGGACAGAATTGCTGAATTTGTAGGGTGGCAACAAAACAAGGTTAGCAGTCGGTTCATCTTGGGATCACAAGAGAAAAAGTTAAGATGCATTGTTGTGACAGATGCTTCATGCGGCCCTACACCTATAGGCCTGTTCTACTAAGCAAAAACTTAATTAATTGAAGGTAAGAAAATATCTCCGAACCCTCTGGTTTCTTGCAGGGAGATCTTGTCCTGTAGAGGGGTATACTTGTTTACTAATGTACCAACTACAGTTATGCTGGTTTTCCCAGTCTCAGCCCCATGATTATCATTTTTAAGGGGAATTTAGTTTACAGAGAGTTCATTATCTAGCATATGTATTGTTTTTGGTTTTCATTCATTATTAACCCTAAACACTATTGCTAAAAATGAATATGATGTATGTAGAGTATGTTTAGAGTAGTGGTTCTAAACAAAACCAGGAATCTTTTAGTTATTTTCAGTGGTTGTAAAATTAATAATGAAACAGAGTGATGATAATAATAACCAAAATCCAAAACCAAAGGGCCTCGGTTACTGGAATGAAACATATTTTAGTACATAATGTTAATCTTTCATTTAGTGGGAATATTATTAATAGACAAAAACAGACAAAAACAACGGAGTAACTTACAAGACTGGTTAATGTAGGAAAAAGGCTGCAGTAACTGCGGTTTTCTCATAAAAAACATACAGAACATCATTTATGCGCACTTTAAAACATTAGCACTCTGTATTACTGCCTTATTCCTACCCACTAATTTGTTTTTCTTCGATAAATGATGAGCGGCTGCAAATGTGACCGAAACAAAAAGCTCAAAGAAGCGTTCAGAATGGCGCAGGTCGTTTAGTTTCTGCTCCTAAAGTCCGCCGAGGCTTTCGCCTGTTTGTCAGAAGCATTAGCGGAGAAACGCAGGGAGAAATGATTAGAGAGGAATCCCAGCATATGGCTGGCTGCTGTGGCTCCCCTCCCCCTCCCTGCTGCCCTCCTGCCGCCGCTCCGCAGCAGCAGCACGGAGCTGCTTCACTTCTGAAGCCGTGGCATGAATGATCTCATCTGAACCTGATCTCCGCTTTCCCTGCCGCCGAGCCTATGACCCAGCCGGGAATAAAGTAACACGAACACGAGGTGAGTACGGACACCCGCTCACTCGGTAGTAGTCTTTTTAAGCGGGCACCGTGTTAACGTTGGTTATTTTGGGGGAAGTTAACAGCCCAGCCGCGGAGAAAACTCTTGTTTTCGGCCAGAAAGCAGGAAGGAGCTCGGAGGATGGGTGGGTGGGCGCTGCTAGCTCATTAGCTTCCGCTCGCTAGCCTTTTTTCCCCCGTAAGAGGAATTTGCTAAATGTGTCCAGATGACTTCCAAATATTTTTAAAAGTTGTGTGGGAGCTAGTTTCTCTCCTTTCATATATTTATCTTAGGACAGTTAGCTAGCGGGAGCCGCGGAGATCAAACCCTGGTCCGTAGCATAGCTAGCCGGCTAGCTGTTAGCTTACAGCGCAAAATGGCTTCATTGTGGCTCCGATGCTGAAAGACAAAGCATGCGGCAGCCGCGGCCAGCGGCCCCGGGACGCCGTTTAGAGCCGCCCCAGCGCCTCCGATAAGCCCGCTGTTTACTGTTAAATGCTTCAGCTGTTAGGGGAAAGGGAACGGTTGAGCATAGAGCTGGTATTTTCTTTATTTCTTGGTTTTGTTCCGGCAGCGGGCCGTGGCGGCGCGCGGTGGGGGATGGGTCCGGCCGGGAACCATTGACGTAAAGCGGCGCCGCGTTTTGTTTGACCCACGCTGCGCAGCGATAAACACTTAACTGTTTACATTTAACCCGTTTATTCTGCTCACTGACACTATAGTCAGGAAATGCTACAGCCACGCTACACTGCGGTATCTACGATTTTAATGCGCTATATGTATGTATATATTTTTCTATAGCATTTCCTGATATTTGGTAGACGGTTTTTGAACCCTATATGTCAGCATTTTCTGGTTAAATATATTTCCAACTGTTCAAAAGTGGACTTGTTGTTGCTTGTGAATGTCCTAACTTGTGTAATTATATATTACCTTCCTACTGGGTACAATTATACATCTGAAGCTGGCTAAAAATGGACCTCAAAATCAATAGGTATCAGACCACATGGACCTTTTTTTAGTTTTTATCATAATTTGAGGTATTGCTGACAGTTTCTGTTTACACCACATATACCGTACCCATCGGAGGTTCCTAGGACTGTTTCAGGGCAGTTTTAGTATCCTATTTCAGAGTAGGAAGTTACTTATAAAGAACTGATCTAGACAACATGAAATGAATAAAAAAAAACTATTTTTTTTTCTCATAACATAACATAAATACCTGCCTGGTGAATATAAGAGCTTAAGGTGAGCCATCACAGTTTTACATATGCATGTATTTCAAAAGAGAAATGGACTAATAGTGAGGGCCAGGTTATGCATAATGGCGAAATTGTCATTTTCATGTGTCTATCACTGCTTCCTGGCTTCTTTGCAGGACTCCGGTGGACCTGGTCCTTCATGTTTGATGGTGGGTGGTCCTGATGTGTGAGATCGTAGGGGCGATTAGTCAGAAGGGTCACACATGATCAGTGAAGTGTAGGGTTGCAGAGGAGAGGAAATGTCCAGAAACCTTTCACGGGAAGTCAAACTGGAGCATTTTGGGAATATTGCGCAGTGAAATCTTTCCATGGGACTTGTTGGGAATTTATGGTAAATAACTGGAATTTGGGCATGTCTACGACTTGTATCACAACGGGAATATCAAAATTTCTTTTTGTCATGAGTAGATATCCATGCGAAATAAAACAATTTAAAATATGTTTCATCATGTTTCAAAATAGAACTTCTTTTTCTTTCAGTGAACAACAAAAACACAGATGTTGAGTGAATTTTTACTCATCCTTCCACACCAGGGCTGGGCAATTAATCAATAAAATTGATTAATCAAAATGTATGGGGATTTTCATTTTTATTTTATGGTTTTCTTGTGCTTCTATATCATTTCTATTTTAGCATCTCTTTGGGCTTCCATTGTTAGCAGCGGGCTAACTTAATCTTAGCGCTTCTCAAGCGGCGGGTGATTTCTTTCCTCTGTGGGTCCCGTATGATAAGGATTCAGATGAAGGCTGGTGCTTCACATCTCTATGCGAGATATGAAACTTTATCAAGTGGAAAACTTAAATTTAAAGCTTAAACTTCTGTTATTTACCTTCTCTGTTGTCCTTCCTTTATGGAAAAGGCACATTACAGGCAAAAAGCTTATATTGTTTATAGGTTTAATATCTTTTTAAGAAAGAATAAGGGGAAAATGATTAGAATCAGAGTTTAGATTTTGTCCTCCAGGTTTGAAGAAATCGTCTGCGCGTGATCGTTTGATGTCATGTGATCTGTCATGTGCACAGTAAGGGGGCGTGGCCTCTGCAGCGAGGGCTGAGAGTAGCAAAGATATTCACATTAGCTTGCTTTAAATCTGGTTGTTTTAGCTGAGATCATGCTACAATATATTTTCCTCAGCAATGTCTAAGTTCCTTATATATTAGCCTTTAAATTAACCATCAATTTAGTAAATTTCCAGTCACGGTAATTCCCCAATTCTCCCTTAAATTTCCATATAATCCAATTCCCATTCCCATGGAAAGCTTCCAACTACGGTATCGGGTGGTTTAATTGGTTGGCATTTATTAAAATAGTTAATTTTTTTTAACCTAAGATCATAAAAGTTGCCTCTTTCATTAAACATAAAACATCGTCAGTCTCTTTGGACACATAAATGTAGAAGACTTTAAAACAAGAAAATCTCAAGCAGGTCCAATAGAGAGAATTTTCCACAGATTTCTTAGAAAAGCAGTAAAATCATAGTTCATGTACAAGCTGCTTATTTTATACAATTCGTCTGCTAGAGGTGCCTGATTATAGTCATTAAACCAAAAAGAAATCTATTGTAACATGGACATTTATATTTGAAAAACCTAATCTATGCTTTTAGTATCATCCATTAGATAAAATCCCAAAATGCTGAACTATGGGGTGTTGAGGACAAACATTGATCATATTCTACATGTCCAAAACTGTTTCTCTTCTCTCTGCAGTAAACCTTCTCCCAAGTTTTAGGCCTCCTGGTTTCTTCATTCCTGTTTTCTTCACATTTTTCCACATTTCAGTTGTTTTTCCTTTAAGGAACTAGTGCTCTGTAGTGTCTCTTGTTTAACAGGGACCAGCAAAAACGCACAACACATGTCCATAATCGCTTTCTCACCCTTTGTATTTTAGATCTCCAGGCACCTTCAGAAATGACTTTTTCCCCTTCATTCTGCCCGCTGTCGTGAAATGTTATTTATTGCAAGAGAGGACTGAAAGACTTCCAGACTGCCAGCCTTTCAGTGGAAGCATTTCTGTCAATGGATTATGTCTGAATACTGAAATGTTATGCTGATATAGCTCGTCCGTGTGAGTGATAAGAGGAAGTCAAAATGTGTTTCTCATATTTTGTTTAGTTTTCTGTAGGAAAAAAGACATCCAGCCTTGTTATCTGATTAGAAATCATGCAGTTTTGATTTAATGTGTGTAATTGCAGCTTTGCTGGCAGGATTTCAGCATCGGTGTTACGTTGAGCTTACAGAGCCTCGGAGTTTGGCCTCACACCCAAAACATTGTGTGAAAACCAGCAGAGCGTTTCATGTTTTCCTGCTTTATGCAGGAAAAGGAGCCATTTCTGTGAAATCAGTAAGAAATTGCCATTTGATCTGTGTTGTGTAAACCCCAATGCTGCGCTTTCCAAACGTGTGTGTTTACCCTGATTTCTTTTTAAAAATTGTATCTGAAATGGAAAATTGAAAGAAGTGGAAATATTGACCAATTGCCCTGCCCACAGGTTTTACAGAGGAGACACAGCTGCAGCCTTTTCCTGTGTTGTTTATGTGTTTCTGTATTTTCTAACGGAGCTGGAGCGCGGTGTTTGACTTTGTCCCGTTAATCGGGGGGTCAGATGGCGCTTTGCTCCTGTAAGACGCGCTGCTTTTTCATGAGGAAGTTGCCTGCCCCCCCCCCCCTCCTTCAGAGAAGAGAGAGTGAAAATCTGGAGCTCCTAGTTTTTGAAGTGGTTTTGAAGTGTGAGGAGCAGGAAAGCCGGTGTGAAAATTAGTCGTTTCCTGTGAATTACAAATGTTATCTTTTTGCTTTTCTTTTTCCTTTTTACCCTGAAAGCAGCTCATTGATGGGAAAACATCCTTCCTTCTGATCGCAGGTGGCCGGGGTGGGGGTGGGGGGTGGGGCATGCTGCCTGATCATGTAATCTGAGTGCTGTTTGTCTGTGTTGTTGTTGTTTTCTGACAGGTCTATGTAGCCTGTGCTTATTTTGATGCAGCGCCGCGTTTAGCTGGTAGCCGGGCTATTTTGGGGCGCAGAGCTCAGTAAAGTGTGGTTGTTCCGCCCAGCAGGAGTCTTGCCTCAGACTGGCCTAAAATGGGCAGAAAGCTGCAGAACAAAAGCTGCTTGTCGCTGGTACAAACGTACTTGCAGCGCTGCAGCCGGGACCTCGCTGCATTGCTATTGCCTGTGCCTCCAGCAGGAAAGGTATAGCAAACCTTAAGCAAAGCAACTCCACCCAACAGCCTAGTCAGTGTGTAGCTGTAGCTCCATGTGTAGCACTGCTGCAGCTGCAGCCTGTTCACATCCACACAAAAGCCACCCACATAGTCTCAGTCACACACAGGAAGGCCTAGAGTTGTAGCTAGAGACACATTCTGCCTGAGTGGAGGCGCCTCTCTAACCTCTGTCCGTCTCCTCGCCGTCTCAGCAGACTCACCATGTTCCCGAAGGGCACCAAGCGCAAGTTCTCCGAGCCGGGCGAGGAGCCGGCCTGCAGCCATGACGCCTCGGCGGCGGCGGCAGCGCGGACGCTGTCGTCCTCCTACAGCCTGCAGCGGCAGTCGCTGCTGGACATGTCGCTCATCAAGCTGCAGCTGTGCCACATGCTGGTGGAGCCCAACCTGTGCCGCTCGGTGCTCATCGCCAACACGGTGCGGCAGATCCAGGAGGAGATGACGCAGGACGGCACCTGGCAGATCATGACGCAGGCGCTGGCGGCGGCGCAGTGCCCGTCCGACCGCCTGCTGGCCAGCGAGGTGCTGTGCCGGCAGAGCGACGCCGCCGCCGCGCTCAGCCCCAAGCCCCTCCCCCCCACCGCGCCCGAGCACGGCTTCCACGCCGAGGAGGTGGTGATGGAGGCCGGCGTGGAGGCGGAGGGCAGCATGGCCGCCCTGTCGCCCCTCCCCCCGCCACTCGCCCCCGCCGCCTACCTGCCGGGGCCCTTCGGCATGGCGCCCTGCTGGGAGGAGGAGGAGGAGGAGGATGAGGATGAAGAGGATGAAGAGGAGGAGGAGGAGGAGGAGGAGGAGGAGGACAGCGAGGAGTGCGTCTCAGACGGCGAGGACGGCGAGCCGCGGACGGGCGAGGCGGTTTTTGGGACGTTTGAGATCAAGCCGCCGGCGCCGCCGCCCGACCCGGCGCTGGAGGAGCTGTTCTCAGACGTGGACCCGTCCTACTACGACCTGGACACGGTGCTGACGGGCATGCAGGGGACGCCTAAGATGGGTCCTTACGACCTGCTGGAGAGCCTGTCGTCCCACGCGCCCGCCGCGCTCGGCGCCACCACCGGCTGCCGCGCCGACCTCAACGAACTCGACCACATCATGGAGATCATCGTGGGCTCCTGAGAGCGCCGCACACGTGCACGCTCGCTGCAGGCCACGTGCACGCTCGCTGCAGACCGCGGAGGGGTTTAGGGCGAGGTGGGAAGCTGTATTTGTCCCTGACCCCCCCGACGATCCAGCCCTGCAGCTGCTTTCCTTGTGATGAAATCTGCAGAAGGCGAGGATAATTATTCCACCGTGATGCTTTCTTCTCTCCGGCCCCCCCACGTTTCCGTCATTCTGCCGCCGCCGGGCCGGATTCTCCCGCTCCATGTCCTGTTTTATTTATTCCAGGGACCACGGAACGAGGCTGCACACTACATGCACCTGGAACCAGAACAAATTGTAAATCCAGATTTATGAATCGATGCATATTTTCCTAGAGATTTGAGCGATGATGAATGGAATATCTGTAAATGTACGTATGTGTATATAGAAATATATTTTTTGCATTATACAGCTGGGGGATTTTGCAAGCATCATTTGGTATTATTCTGATTTTTTTCCCCCTCCCAGGCGGTTTTTAAGGTTTTAACGTAGCCGGACTGGAGCCAGTGTCTTCCCATGGTTTGGTATTTAGGCGCGCCGTAACGGACGGGCGGCTTCTCGCGCCGCGCCGCGCCGCCATCCTCTGAAAAGCTTTACGCAGAGCAGGGACAGGACTTCCGCTACGTGCTCGCGCTCGTTTTTAAGCAGCCGTTTGCCGAATGAAGGACTTTTCCTGCTCTGACTCCACACAGACCCAGTGATCATAAGAAGCAGCTTTTTCCTCCTGGACCATCAGGAGAAACCCGGGCTGATAACCGCATCAAGAAGCCATATTTCTTTCTCTCATTTGTTCCTGCAGATGAAGAATTCTGTGTGTTAACCCGTCTAATTTATTGTTTTATTTATTGTATTTATTTTATCTAGGTACAGACATGCCATCAAGTCAACCATGAGGCCCGGTGAAATTATATTTATCCTAATTTTGCCCTCCATTTTGAATGCAGTACCTATTTATTGCAATTTTTTTACTCATCATTAGGAATAATGTTAATAACTGGGTTAATATTCAAATTACTATGCAGCTCTGTCATACATGTTTCCAAATGACTGTAGACAATTCAAAGGTCCTTGAAATCCTTTATGCAAACAGTTGCCTTTCTCCTAAATATGTGGGAAATCAAATGCATTTTTTCAAAATTGTTCGGTCTAGTGATCAAGAGAGAGCTTAAACTCAGGCAAAACGAAATGTATTAAGATACAGTATTACCACGCGCTTAATACCTTACCACAACACTCCTGAAGGATGTCACTCTAGTCTGAATGGGAGCTAGAACTTCAAAGACTAATTATCATTGTAAAATATATGCATTTTTTATATTAAAACATTGTAGCATCTTTGTAAATATTTTTTATAATAAAAGGTGCAACTATTGATAGGTGATCCGGCTGTTTCTTGTTTTTATTACCCAATCATCTTTCTCATCTTCACGTCGGGATTTCAGGAGTTCTACATGTTATTTGAGCTTCATTTTTGCATTATTTCTTCATTTAAAACAAAGTTTAATGTTATTCTTACATTGTTAGAAAATATACACGCTTTCACAGCTAGAGAAAACATTGATCCAGTCTGAGCTCATAATTATAAGATAAAGCTTCAGCCTGGTAATATTCTGGATCCTCGCCTACCGGCCGGTTCCTGAGCTCTGACTGCTTGTTAAATTAGTTTTAGTCCCACTGACACGGCGGAGCGTCAGAATGAGGAAGGAGGAGGTTAAAGCGGCTGAAGATGATGGTTGTTGCTGGATAAACAGGTCCAGCCATGAAGCAGATGGGCCTCCTGTCCGCTAACAGCAGCAAATCCACACAGACTCAGCAGAACTGGTCAAACTGGTCTGATGAGTCTGTTTCAGCTGCACATCCACATGCTGGGCTCAGGATCTGCTGCAAACACAATGCTGAGCAGGATCAGAGAGAATCCGGTGTAAAACGGGCTCTTTGGTTGTCTGAAACCCGTAAACAGCTTCCAACCTTTTCTGAGGTCAAAAACAAGATGCAAGTGCTAAACAGGAGTCCATGAAGCTGCACACTTTACTTTGTAGAGTCTGCAAACAGCTGGGATCTGCTTCTGTTCGCCAGCGTAGCAGAGAGCCCCCCCTCCACCCTGCTTTGTCTTTTCTGTCACTTTATTTCTGAAAAACGTTTATTTAATGACGATATTCAGCGCAACTTTAGAGCAGCCAGAAATGCTTCACAGGGCAAAACTAAAAGTGTGAAATAAAACAAAAAGATGGAAAATGGAGGAAATAAAACAGCAAACTTTGAGCTTAGGGGGTCTCAGGCCTGAACATTGACCGCTGCAGGAAGACTTTTCATGCTGCAGACGTCTTTTCTGACAGGCAAGATGCATTAGTTCATGAAATGCCAGCTGCTGCCTCGGCCCGGTTGGACGTAGTTAAAGATTAATGGCCTCTCAGTGAGTCAGCAAAACAGCAAGCTCAGGAAAATCCAAGTCATCCGAAGCAGAGGCCAAAAGCTGCACCAGAGAAAACCAAAGCATGTCGCAGTAAATCCTCGCAGTGTTTACAAAAATGCAGCTTTTACATCTTTTAATGATGAGCGGGAAACGGCGGATAAATGCTGGGAAGCTCAGTTTTACAGATATGCGTGGACCCTGACCACACAGGCGCATGTTGCCTTCAGGCTCCATTACAGGGTGCGTTTTTTCAGGTTTAACTTCGGCAGGAATTAAAAAAGGCAAAAAGGACATGTTATGTTTTTTTTCAAAGGAAAATATTTTAAGATTTTTCAACCAGTGCTTGATAATTATCAGTTAGAAAACCATGAATTAATAAATATATATATAAAAAAAGGAAAGAAAACTAATTTGTTTTTCGACCAGTTTTATAATTAGTTTTTTAAAAATAAGATAAATGTTTTAACATTTCTTAACTATTTAGATTTAAGGTGTAAATATAGACGAGCTAGTCCAAAGTCAATCAGATCGTTTGGTCTGTGATCAGAAGGAGCAGAGAGTAAAACATGAGCGGAGGTTTCTCTCTCACCTGTTCAGGCGGAAGCGACAGAAAGCGCGAGCCCACAGTTGCCTTATTTGGTGTTTGCCTTCGCGTCTTTCCGGTCACGTCGTTCCTCTTCCCTTCTGACTCATCTGTCCCTTTAAAATGCTGCGTTCAGGTGCTCATACTACAGCCGGGCCTTCTAGATGCTTCCAGCACTGATGTCTAACGACTTATTTAACCGAGTTCACTTATAATTTCATACTTATATTACCTCTGACTGCATTTATAATTCAAGTGTGTATACAGTCATTAATAAACATTCTACAGTTTATGATTCTGTTATTTAATCCTGCAAACAGACATGTTCTGTAGCAGACTGCAATTAACACATAAATGGCCCATCAAAAGGATGCATATTAGTTTCTGACTGGAAAAATAGTTAAATAACCTTGAACTAATGAATCTGAGCTCCAGTCTGCATCACAAGCATTTTATTATTTTATTCTAACAAACAGGTTGTTCTCTGCCATGACCTGAACCTACCTGGAAACTGTATGGCGCTCCCACCGGGCAGGCCCACCCCACCCTCTCATTTAAACTGATTTAAATTATCATTAGGGATTATTCCCCAGCAGAAATCTGAATTTGTTTTGTGTAGAGTGAAGAAGTCATTCGACATCTCTATCCTGAAATATTTCCACTATCGTCGTTGTCCATTGGTTTAAACAGTTACTACAGGAAAAGTAAGAGACTCTTATGTCCTGGTGGGTCATATAAAAGTAATACAAATGAAACAGAATCTTCCATCTTCCAGCTGAATAAAATAGTCAACACAAACAGCAAATACAGACGTGAGTCTTCAACCTGCTGGGAAGCCATGAGCCTCCCCATCTCTGAAAAACAGGAACAATTTAGGCTCTGGTCCTGTCCTTCTGTCCGTCTGAAGCCGTTTTAGGCAAAGAAAGAGGTTTGATTAAGGAAATGTTGAAGGTCATTGACAGCTGATTGCTTCGTAATGCAATAGGTAATAGAGAGGAATAATAACAGGTCTGAGGCGACTTCTCCATCAGGAAAGAGCCACAGTGCAGCGCTGCTCGTGTCTCGTGTCAGCCAGATAAGGACTTTCTGACACAGACACAGGAAGTCATGTGTCTCTTTTCTGAGCAGTCTTTGCTGACACTATTTCTTATTTATTCATTTTTCTATATATTATTGATGTCTAACATCACTACACTTTTTGAACTGCTCCTGTTTTTAGAAACAACAGCCTCTATGAAACCACTGGACTCCAGCTCCATCTGTTTTGTCCCCTGTCTTCTGGCATCTAATTCAGCACCAAATCCATTGGATTTTTTCCTTTTTCCTTTTCTTTCTACGCGCATGCCGTCCATATTGTTTTCTAATGTTTTAAAAGCAAAAGCATACACCATGCCAGTGGAAAAGAGGCACTGCTCCCTACATAAAAGCAGCTTTAAAGGGGTTTAAAGGACACAAAAACGCACAGTTAGCATGACTTCCTTCTCTGCCGAGGATGAGATAACGATACAAAATCTTTACTCAGATAAATGTTAGCAACACTGAACTTGGCCAGATTCCCTCCCTAAGGGCGGCTCATTGGCATCCATCTTGCATCCTTCCTCCGCTCTGAGCTCCTTCCTGCCAGTAAAAGTCAGTCCAGCGTTGAGCCGTCCCTTTAAGTTGTTCCTCCAGTTCAAACGCAGAGAGAGGCCATTTTCCCAACACGGTTTTCTCGTCATTACGGGGTAATTCATCTGGTTACGGCCACAGATGTCGGATTATTCAAATGACGGGTTGTGAGGGGGCTGGAGCTGTTCCTGGTCCATCACAGAGAGACAAACTCTCAGTCAGACTCGCACTCACTCCCAGCAAGGAGTAGGAGACGGTCCTTCAGCGTGGACCGGTGTTAACCCCTTCTCTGCCACCAGGCGGGTCCAGTTACAGAGAAACTGAACTGGATTGTCGCAGCGTAATCAAGCCAGCAACAAATGCAAGCTCACACAAGATGGAGGAACATCCACACTGATTTTACTTCTATTCAGTCAGACAAAGGCTGAAATTATGTTATTACACCCTGATCTAAGCTCCTCCCCAGCTGTCACAGGGTCTTTTTGATCATTAAAATCAGCTGTAACATTTGCTTTGAGCCCACCTTAATTATGTTTCCATCTCAAGAAAAAGTGATCATTTTTCCTCGTTTCACAAGAAAGCGTCGCTCCTTATCTCGATTATTAAAAAATAAATGTTTTAGCTGAGCAATGGCACGACCGAAACAACAAGAGTGTTGGTATCCAGTTGGTGGCATGTGACCTGGTATACTTTCTGTGTACACAAGCGCTCTTTCTGCTCTGTGCACTTACTTGCTGTAAACTGCGAAGACACAGCGCAGCCAAAACAGTCAATACCGGAGGGAACCACTAGGGGGAGTTTGCAGCACTGTACTCTGAAAATTATGCACATATTAAATATCTCCGTTAGAAAGCCATAGCTAAAGTCATAAAATGACAGTGCTGCTTTAATCCTGAGAGGATCATTTATAAAGCCTCGTCATTTTAGCATGTGAACATTATGTGGAGGCCCTGACGTAGGTGAGTAGTCAGTGTCTTACATGCAGTCAGAGCTTCCAGGTTTGGTGAATCTCAACGGTTTCTGATAGAAACAAGACTTTTTTCCCCAGCAATTTACAACAACCCAAAGCACTCCGACTACAGAAGTTACATTGACGGTTCATGACTCGCACAACCAAACCACAACCAACAACCAAATGGAGCAGCTCCTAAAACAACAATTACACAATAACACGCAAAATTATTTCACAAAGGACGAATGATGAAGGAAAAGAGCGAAGTATGCAACATGAAGTATTACATAAAGAGTCAATAACCCATACATGATGGTAAAGGCAGACATCTGACAGTTTCAAAAAGTTGCTTTTTTAATAAAATCTTTGTATTTAAAACGTTTTACTCTCAACATACTTTTCAGTTTTTACCTTTAGGTTATGAAAACCTCACCTGTATTGAGAACCGTCCGGTTTTTGTCGAAGCCACTGATGCAGTTAATTTACATTTTACAAAGTTTAATTTAGATAAAATATGTTCAGCAGCAAAAACGAGTTAGCCCATAGCCTGAAAATATCATCATTAGTCTTTTTTACCCCCCATTATACCACTTTTCGCCGCACACGTGTTCCCGGACATGGGGTCATCTTTCCGAGCCAGCCCTGAACGCAGCAGCGGGTGCCGCACATTCGCTGCCCCGTGAGGAGCGGAGGTTTGACCGCAGGTGTCGTGCCAAGGCACTTATCCCCGACAGAATTGGTTTCCCCTGTCTCGGGAGCGCGCACTGACAGAATTGGTTTCCCCTGTCTCGGGAGCGCGCACTGTCGCTCAGCAGCGTATGGTGGCTTATGATGATGGATTTCACCACGCAAACAAACGAAACAACGGCATATGAGTGTCCTGAATAAATTTTGACGGAATTGTTGTTATTTCAGCGACGTTTTCTAGCGGCTTTGAATATTAGATTTGTTTCCATATTCGTAAGTTTGCTACTGTTTGGCTGACGAATTCTAGATCTCGTCACTGAATAAATCAGTCCGCCCACTTCACAGTAAAACAACTACGCTCTCTTTTATATATTTCCAAATCGCGGTTTTCGTAACGAGGCAACTTCTTTTTGTCGCTATGTCCTTTCACCACATTGTTAGATATGAATAATGAAGTTTAATAAGTGATAAGCGATCCCTTGATCCAGAAAACCCGATTATTACACGCATTTATATATAATAATTAATACGTGCCAGAAAAACTTTGCACTCATACCATTTTTAATGTACCTGGAAGTTAATCCATCATACTCCATAGGCTACATTCTGTCATCTCGTCTGTCAAGCTCAGTCTCTTCTCTTACACAAGCTGTTTTCACACAGTTTATCATATTTGATCATTTTATTATATGTATGGAAAAGTTCACACTTTCTTCACAAAAGCTGGAAGCCTCCTATTTAGTCTATAGACAGAATATGAGAGAAGTTTGGTATTCATGAATGCCAAACTTCTCTCATATTCTGTTTTCCCTCTGCAGACGTGCAGGAGGAAGCAGCCGGACTTCAGCGGAGAAGAGAGACACTCGTCTGTTTTCCCTTTTTTCAATCCGTGCCAGGCTGCAGCGATATTTATTCTGTATAACGTCCAGAATGATGAGTCTAAGTGTAACTGAAGGATGTGTTTGTTGTATTTTTATGTTTCATCAGATAAAACGATTAAAATGACCCCAAACTGATCGGAGTGTTTTTATTCCCTCTGACAGACAGAAAGGTGTTTCTATGAAAACGTGACTTCCTGCACAGCAGCCATCAGGCACGAGGAGCTCTCCCTCAGTCCATGACGACTGCGCGTGCCTCATGGACACGTTTCTCTTTCTTTGCTGTATAAAAGGTTTTTCTGCCCTCAGTTTTGTATTCCAGGCAAATACTTCTCAATTCTCTAAAATCTCTCCGTTTTCTCTTTAATAAACCTCGCAATCAATCTTAATTGATTAAAATGTAGAGTTTTAAAAGGATTTAACATGTTAAAGGCAGCCACAGCCTGGCAAGCTAAGCTGAGGGTGTAATCCCCCTGCTCCTACATTGTCTTTGCAGTGACAGCTGGCAGTCAAATGGAAGCAGAGAGCGCCCTCTAGGGGCCAGGCAGCAGACTTGAGCAGAAAATGAGCATGACGGTGCATATTAAGAAATATGTTCAGCTGTTTGTTGATCCTGCACTTCTGCAGCCTCGTCACAAACCCGATCCACCGCTGCACTAACGGAGCTGATTTACAGCAGAGTGCCTCTGTACGATACGGTAACACCTTCACGTTCCGGTCCGGGGTCGGGGGTGGGGGTGCTACCTATCCCTCCCCCATTTCCTTTGGGAATGCACAAATAAATCTGAACTGAAGTCCCAAACCTTCCCTCCAGGGAGTAAACAGCTGCAGTCCAGCAGCATCTGTGTTTTCCTAGAGACACTGAGCATAATTGTTCTTCCATGGAGTAAAAACCTCCCCAGGTATCGTGCATGGTGACCACAGAGCTGAAGCACGAGTCGGCCCTCGCCCTCCCCAGGTATCGTGCATGGTGACCACAGAGCCGAAGCACGAGTCGGCCCTCCCCAGGTATCGTGCATGGTGACCACAGAGCCGAAGCACGAGTCGCCCCTCGCCCTCCCCAGGTATCGTGCATGGTGACCACAGAGCCGAAGCACGAGTCGGCC
>JAVQJG010133170.1:0-12803 GCA_036024015.1 Craterocephalus amniculus | reverse complement strand
CCCCCCCCCCCCCCCCCCCCCCCCCCCCCCCCCCCCCCCCCCCCCCCCCCCCCCCCCCCCCCCCCCCCCCCCCCCCCCCCCCCCCCCCCCCCCCCCCCCCCCCCCCCCCCCCCCCCCAAAAGAAATACAGTAAATCACCAGCAAAGAAAATAAATATATACTTATTACATTCTGCACACTGCATACATTCACCTCCTTAACATATTGCACAGGCACGGCACAAATGTGCAATGCTGCACATGGGCAAAAAACATGCCATGAAAAATGACAGCAGGGAGGGGTAACTGCAGACCTGGAATATAATGGTGCGACGGAGCAGAGGAGAAATAATCATACCTAGTGGGAGGGGTGGTGGGGGGGAGCAAAAGGAAGATGAGTCTGTGCCCTGTAGCAGGGAAATGGAGCTCCAACACTCTGCTGCTGGATGCCTGAATTCCCAATAACACTGCACAGGACCTCCCTTGAGCAAGGGGCAACACCATGCAGCATCTGCAGTCTGAAAATACATTACCCGGACACGTCACAGCCTCACAGGACACGCAGATGCAATACCAGATAACACACGCTATAGTAAAAGGCTGGGTGTTGGTTCCCGGCCTAAAATAACAAAACAAAAATAGCTACTTGTTATCATCAGTTAATAGCCAGGACCATTTCAAATGTGACACTGATATTCCCGTTTGCTTCTGCCTTCCACCGACTTGTGATTAGAGCTAGAAATCTGCCAACAGTTCCGTCTTTGGCCGTTAGGTGTCTCTCTTTCACTTCGCATTGCTGAAGCCTTCTCTCTCACTGAGTGGAGAACCTCCAGTCCTGAACTCCCATCTGCACATAATATATACACCATCATTTGAAAATGGCAGCTTTTTGAAAATTCACCTTGATTATCAGACATTAAAAGTGACTTCTCCAGAGCTGAGTGTCTGGCTAGGGGGATGGCTGCAGACAGCAGAACAATGCAGCAGGCTTGGTATTAATGCCTGGTTGTGCTGTGCAGGGAGGAGAGAGGAGCCAACCCTTTGTTCTCTCCTACAGCCAATTATTTTTTACGTGTGCCTCTTTTCACAACAACAAGAGAGAATTTAATTTTAATGCACTCTCTGGAAAGAAACGGGGAAAGAACATCTTCGGCATGGGATGGGGACTAGCATCAGCAGCTAAGTGTATATGCACACATTTCTGTAAGAGGCAGAGACGGATGACAGGGGCAACAAGAATGACATCAACCCAAACACACGCAGCAGCATGAAGCCTCTCATGCAATATGCTAAAACATAGACAGTCTGAGTCCAAAAGCCATGACAAAACATTACTGTATCCTGTCTCAACCTCATGGGGGGAAAAAGACCAAACAAAGACAGACACCAAAATAAGAACAACATTATTTCAATATACAGCATTATGGTGCCATTGGGGGGGGGGTTGTACATTAACATGTGCATACCTGAGGCATGATGATAAAAAATAGCACACTATGAAAATAGTAAGGATTCCTGATCAAATGGCATGAAAAATAAAAACCTAAGATCACTGTTGGTAGGTATGTGGCCAAATATTTTTCTAATTGGAAGGTCACTTTATCTTGCTGTCAGAGAGGCAGTAAAAACCAGTGCTGTTCCCAGAAGGAGAGGAGCACAGCTTGCTGGCCTTTTATTAGTGCTGGAGCTCTGATATATGCCTCTGCTCTAGGCTTTCATCAGGAAACCTGCGCCTAAACACATAAACAGACACGCACATACACACAAAGAAGTGTTACGAACTACCCCCAGTGAACAGCCAACGCAACCGCTGCTGAACATTTCAGATGCTATATTTTCTGAACATGCATTCAGCATAGACTCAAAATTAATGCAGAAAATAAGTTTTGCTGCAACAAACATCTGTGCCAAAAATAAGAGCATTTTTTATTTTTACAGGTTAAAATGCTGACAACACATCAACTGAAAAATAAAACAAAAGATTGAGTTCAAATTCTAAAACAGAGGAAAGAGAGAATAAACAATATAGATACAACAGCACACTGCGACACGGAGCACTAACCTTACAGTGTAAAGTGATTCAGTCACTAGAGAATAAGAAAGCACAAAATAAAAAAACACATTTATACATGCAGTTTCATGCAAACCTATCATTTGTTTCTCTTATTAACACGAATGCACTCTAAACCCCCTACTCAGAGCAGGCACAGACAAAGACAGAAACATCCACATGCACACACATTCATGCAGATACACACACAGCCAGACTAGCTACACACAAGTTAAATTAAATTTTAGTCCTTGGGCGGACAACTAAACTGCTTGTGTAGGGGACCTGCTCTACAGCACAGCAAAACCAATTCTCTTGAGATGGCGAAATTAAAGGGCAGAATCCTGCCTGTTTATGGTTCTCACTCTCTTCGACTCTCAATCAAATGTTTTATTGGCAATCATTTGGTCCTAAAAGTCATGTTCTTGAGAGGCAGCTGCCATGATGACAGTAGCTGGTGGACAGACGGCACCACTTCAGCGCACACCACTCCCATTTATTTATACCTGCACAAGAAGAAGCGGCTCTGATTAACCATGTCAAGGTTATCTTCACCCTCTGCTTCTGTCCTGCTCACATGTTCATTTATTTTGAGTCACTATAAACATAATGTAACATAAAAGCACAACTAGCAGCTAACTGCCAAAAAATATGTTTACCAGTTTGTATAAAAGCCAAGGTCATTGGGTGTATGAAACTGGCGCGGCTACATTTTGAGAGGTCGTAACCCTACCTGATAAGTGACGGAGCCATTATGGAAAACTCATAGGACAGCCTTTGCTTCAGCATGAGGTGAGGAAAAGCAAGCAGATCAATTAATACAATTTACACAGATGTCTTTTTACAACACCTTTTATATTTCAGTATTTTATTTCACTGTTATTTCTCTCCCAATCAGCATATACTCATATCTATGTGAAGATTCGATCAATCGTTAAATAAAAAATCAAATTTTATTCAAATGGCAAATGAATATGAGCATGTGATTTGATTAACTACACAAAAACAACAGATGTTTGCATTGAGTCTTAAAAAATCTTCATGGATGTTTATACTATAAACATCTAAACATATGTGCATGTTTTGTGTATGCATTTTAAGCACAGCTCCTCGATTTCTCTGTATATTGTATCAGTGAGGCATCTCTTTCTAGCCCGCAACCCCCACCCTTCTCTGCTGCTCTCTCCTCCGGTGTCTGGAAGCAGTAATCTGTTCCTGAGCTAGCGCTGCTGGGATTAGGCAGTGACTGAAGATAGGATATATGCGTCATTAAAGCGGGGGACACAGTGTTGCAGGAGGAGAGACAAAGTCAACAAAGGTGACACGAAGACAAATATCAGAAACCCACATGTGCCCACACGCACAAACACACACATATAAATACACATGTGCATGACTAAAATAAAAACAAAACCTCTACTGTATGCTTGCATTGTACACATGTCTACCTCTGTTAGTGCACACAAATATAACCCTCTTTTCTCTCACATACAATTTCCTAAACCTCTAGTGAATAAGAATAATGTGGTGCTGCTATAATGGATGTCTCGGAGAAGGGTAATGCATTAAACCAAAGGCACTAATGCAGAGAAAAGTATACACACTGTAGACAGAAAGCAACAGCAATGACTCTGAATACTTTGGGATGTCAAGTAGGTGCTATCGTTTGTTTACAACGCTCCAGATCTATCTCTCTGTCCTTGTTTAGTTCACCATGTTTATCATTTTTCAAAATTCAACTACAATAGTTTTAGCTTCAGCAGTCTAAAAATGGATGATAAACACACTTTCCTAGTAATCTATAATTCTTCTATGTACTACAAGAACGATTAGCTGGTAAACTAGTATTCTCACCTTATTTTGTTATTTTTTGGTACATTTTCTGAGCTTGCTGCATAAACTTTAACTATCTGGATTTAATCCTTTTGAGGTTAAGTGTGTTTCTATAAAAAGACAGGGTGTGACTTAGGTTTAACATCCTGTGTGAAAGTGTGGATAATTAGCATCTTCATAACTGACACACCCCAATGATCATGAAACAGGTGGTTCAGTCATGTGTTTTATCTCATCTTAATTATTGCTTTACTATATGTTCAGCTGCTAACAAAGCCAACATAGCAAAGCTACATGTCATCCAAAATATTCAAATATAAGAAATTATTGTGGAGGCAGCAGAATTTTCTCTATTAAAAGCTGTGTTGAGCTTCAATATCTACACTTTACTTCAGTGTAAACAACTACATGGCTGAATCATAGATTTGATCAGTTTTAGGTCTTTATGGCACCTGGATACGAAAGTCTATAACGAGCTGCAACACAGCTTGAAGCTGGAAATGCTTGCTCTTCTGTCAGACTGTGAAGCTTCATTTTTTCTAATGAGCAATGACTTTTATAAGCAGTGAGGCAGTGTGTCTGTGGTTGATGATTGGTATGAATTAAGTTTGTTTTTTGTTATGAGTTTGTTATGTATTTCGAACATTATAGAGTGGCTACAGTAAAGAAACTCAACTGTGGTTGGTTTATGGAAACGCAGTATTACTGCTCTTGGTAATATCAGGTAAGTGGAAGAGTGCTGTTCATTTTGATAAGGTTGTTTCTCACAGGTCAGTGTTCAACATTTTCTCTAGCATATTACCAGATTTAACACTAGGCGTTTGATATGTGACTGGCTTGCATACTAGCAGCATGTATTGTTGTGGAAATTAGATGAGCTTATTCAAAGAGTGCCGGATTGATTTATTCTTCTAGATCTATATGGTGATTGGCAAACAATACTGGAATGCATTTTTAGTTTAGGTTCCAACAGGCAAAAGATGAGTAATGTACTAAATAATACACTTTCATTAACATAACTTTTTAAAAGCTATATAATTAAGCTGGGACTTCTTTTCTTTTTTTACATTTATATCACTCGCCAGTCTAGATTAATGTTGATCCAGTCTTTGAGGATATTGTAGAAATGGCAGCATATTTAAATGATTATGTTTTTTTTTCAAGCATCCAACAGAAATCACACTAAAAACAAGGCAGTGAATACTTCTGTGTACTTGTGTTTTGTGGAATGGATCCATTCAGGTTGTAATGCAGACATGAAAAACTACATTAATAAAATTGTTCCATAAAGAAATTGCACCCAAAAAATACACCATGATGATTCAGTACAAATGTTGAGAACAATGGATTTACAAAATGTATAGGGTTGTGTGACCTATGGATACATTATCTTGGTTCATAGTCACATTCTCTTTTTAACAATTGTTTTATTACTCTGAGTTTTCCCACGGATGTGAATGAAGCACGATGCATGTGTGAAAAAGTGTTATGGTCAGAATATTTGCAGTGATTTTTTCAAGACAGACTTACCTGTGCTTTCCGCTGCTGCTTGTAATCCAGAAGTGGTTCTATCATTGCTTCTGTCTCTACAACACACCTATTACTGTAGCTGAGCCTGTAGGAGACTGTATGAGACAGCAGAGACAGAGAGAGAGAATGTATTATAGCATAGTGCATCTCAAACAATGAAACAAAATCCTGACTAAAATCTAAATTGAAATGCAATACCAGGTATAAGTTTGGTCATAATTATTCACATTCAATGAGTCCGTATACAGACTTTTGACAAATGATATACTTTAACAACTCTTTTGTTCATGCATCAAGTCTTCGTTCAGGCTAAATACAATCCTGATATTATTGCTAGTCATTGTGTTACTAGTCATTAATAGTCATTACCCTTTGAGTATATAATTACAGTACAAATAAAAAGTCACGTCAACCCATTAAATTGGATTTTTTAAAGTGTGTCCAAACTTTTAACTGGTACTATATTTATACTACCAGGTTTCCTTTATTAACTTAAGTTGCTTATCATCATTACCTGTTTGTTTCTTGCATGTTTATCCCAGCTTGGTTACTTATTTGGTAAGTCAGTCTTATTAGATTACTCACAGTTCTAAAACCGCTTGTCTCATGGCTGGCTGCAGTCTGCATTTGGGCTCTCCCTTAACAAAAACCTCCTGATACTAGTAAGTGGTCACTCAGAGGCTGAGTATGTACCTATGTACCTATGTATTTACAATTGACTACAGTTTAGAGATCTAAAATCACTACATGGTGAATGATTTTCGTGCTGCTGCTTCAAACAAAGAAGTAGCTGTTTGTTTTGTTCATACAATTGTGATATTGCAATCATAAGAAACATCAAACCCTTTTGTGGCAGAAAGACAAACATTTAAAATAATCAGTTTCCTATTCTGGCAACTATTGGCAGGTTTTAGGATTGACATCATTCAATGGCTCTTATTTACAAGTAGGTTCTAGCTACTTGGTTCGGTTTATCTGACTGGGTTGTAGTTGCTCAAGAATTTGATAGATGTTTCTTCAATAACCTGCCAGGTACTGTTACTTGAAATTGCCTACCCTTGTCTAGATGGTTTCTGTTCAGGAGTTTCAAGGTGGTTCTAAGAGACTAATCATTTGGCATGTAAATAATAAAAAATGGAAATTAAAAATGGTAAAATGATTAATCTAATTTGATAACCATTTTGGGATCCCAAGACCCCTTTTATACAGTAACTTGTACTGTTTTCTGTGACGTGACGTGCCCCCTATCGACAGCTAATTCACCATCCCTCTTACATCCTACCTGTATCTTCAGCTCTTCAGTAAGTAAAAACTGTATTTTCTCAAGGCTTGTCTTATCTCTTGCTCTTCTTTGGGTGTCCTTAGTTTCATGTCATCCTCCAATAATGTATTCTAGTGTTTCTTTGCTGAGTCTTCCTCCTCCCTATCAAACTAATGCTATTCAAACAAAATGGCTACAACTTATAGAGCTCATGCAAGCTAAAAGTTTATATGATGTTGAATAATAACATCAAATATGCACCACCTGTCCCATACAAATTGTAGGTTTCCTTGAGGTCCAACGAAATCTGCACTATGTAACTATGACTGTATGCTTGTTTTTTTTTCCTATTTCAGTTTTAATGTATGCTCTTTGCATGTGGATTGCTATCAAACAAAAGTTAATAATTAAGGGGAAAACTACCAAAGGACTATGGGCCAGTGGCCATAAAATATTCCAGTATATCTTTGATTTGGAAAGGGCATTTGTAAGACAATATTTCATCTGAAAAACTATAAATAGTCTATTCAGAAACATGTAACAGAAATTCTTACTGATCAATGCAGAAAATGCCTCAGATTGGTCTGTGGGAGTGAAAAAGCTGCTATTGTTTCTTTCACTATGACAAAAACTGTAGTCATCGTTTGTCAGAATACCAAATGTATTTTCATGTTAACTATCTAAGTGACTCCCTGCCTCACAGAAGACACTTGTCTGATCTGATTTCTAATGCTTCTGTGGTCTACTTGATGTATATCCTGGCCTGGCTGCACATCCCTAACGATAATATAGTTGCACTTAAATTCATCAAAACATAAAAGCAAAAGCCATCACATGCACTTATTTGAATGAATTTGTCTCTCGCTCACTTATAATCCTACTTGTATATTTTCATTCAAGTCAGACATAAATAAAATGCATTCACACAACATGAAAATATTTTTTGAATCCTTAAAATGTGCTTATGATAAGATGCATGGCACTGGATGAGAGTGAATCTGAAGACTGACGGAAAAACAAACAAACAAACAGGTTTAGTAATTAATACTATACCTGTCTCTGGAGCTCCTGGGCCTGCAGAGTTGGGCTCTGACACTGCTTTGGATTTTGCTACATACACCTGGTTCTCATGAGATCCAATCAGCTCTTCTACAGGTCAGACAGCGACTAAGAAATCTTTGCTTCAGGATGTCCAGATACTGAACCACAAAGAAGGCAGGGCACCAAAAAGAGGAAAAAAAAATCAATCCAGTATACAGAGACTAACCTCTATACTGCAAATCTGCTCACTCTGTAGCTGAGGCTAAAATGCACAATGGCTCCCCATCCTCCAAAGCAGATACTCGGAAATAAAGCCAAGCAGAGTCTCTTCCTTCACAGACAGGCCTAATTTCTTCGTTTACTAATACTGTAGCATGAGGACAGGAGGAAATAAAGACATTTTTCTCCCTCCACAACAAATCTAACACTTTATCCCAATATGTTTTCACATTAACACTGAAAAATAACAAAATAATCAATTGATGCTGGGAGTTGATTTATTTTTTTAATCAATCTATTTTCCCTCTTTATTCTATGACAAATTAAGTATTTGAAAAAGAATATACTGAAAGCGTTATTTAAAGAAATTATTTATTCATTCATTTATTCATTAACTATAAACTAAAACGCATTGAAAAACTTTTTAAAAAAAACTCATGGCTGCCATCACAACACAGTTTAAGTACAAGCAGATAAACTGCAATCACGGTGTACCTGAGACTTAATGGTTGTCACTTCTCTGTGAGATAACCAGAACTTGAGGATACATTTTGTTTTACAATGTTTTACAGATAAATAATGGCAATCCTGAAGCAATGCTGCAAGAAGGTACATAGCTAAAAAGCAACGACATGATGGGATACGCAGGATTGCTTAGTAAGTCTCCCAGCAATATTAAACAGGCCATTAATTAATACAAACCTGAGGTAAATCACATGAGAGGAAGGGATGGAGAGGGAGAGAGCAAGCAAAAGACAGAGAGAGAGAAAAAGGAGGAGGGGAGGTTGGGCGAAAGGAAGGGAGGATAGCAAGCAGAAGACAAACAGACCTAGCTCCTGGTTCACTTGGACATAGGCTTTAGTTTAGTGTGCCTGAAGCTGCGGCGGTGTCGTAGATGTAGAAGGAATCATACCCAGACAAGATAGAGCCCCAGACAGGAACCAGGAGAAAAACCCAGCCACCATCTGCACGCAGGCTGGGAAATACTCCATGAAACCAATAAAAACAAGAGGGAAAAAGCACATTTCTTTCCATTTCTGCTCTGCTCAAAGCCCTGCTGTCAATTCAGAGTCCAGTTTTGCCGTTCAGAATGATCAAACAAAAGAGCCTGGCTGTTACTCCTGAATTAAAAACACAAATTATGCAAAAATCCATTTCACGGAATCGCTCAAAACGTGTCTCATCCGTTAGCACTCTCTTTCTGTGTGCGATCCACGCCGATAACCCTGGTCTTGCTTTCTTTCCCTCACAATCGCTCCCTCTCTCTCTATTCTCCCCTCCTAAACTGATCAATACTTCATTTAAATCATGACATTAGCACACTACTACTGGAAAATAGAAAGAAGAGTGAGAGCAAGTACAAATGGGCTAAATGACAAAGTAACAGATGAGTTTTGTCTTAGGATTTTTTGATCTGAAAAATGTAATATGAGAAATAAAGAGTATATGCAAGTGTGAAGGGCTGCATTGCTGTTAGGATTTGAGCTCCTGAGCCATTCACTGATCAATACGCATTTAAATCGAGACTCAAGAGCGCTATCACAATATCTTGTCTCATCAGAAAAAGGCAAACACACTATCCCAATTATCATCTTAAATGAAGAGTGTTAGGGGACACAAGGTGGATGCTGATAGCAGCATATTTCATATTTATTCAGCAGAATTTTTACATTAGCACCTCAGCGCATAATTGCCTAATATATATGCACACTCACACTTTTATCTATTCACATAATTCACAATGAGCAGAATCAATACTGCCCTCTTCGTACTCTACGCTACGCTCATAAGGTGTGTCTGCATTAGATCATACAATAAGCTGATCAGAACACCCAAATCGAGACAGAGTAATTTCCCGGCGCTTGCTGAAATTGTTGGCTGGAGTGGCTGGCTAATCGTCCTGTTCGTCATTAAGCCCAGATATTTACCTGAGCAGCCTTGAAATCATGGGCCTGGTGAGAGAGTGGCACTTCTTCTTGTCTCCTGAAGGTTTTATCCCGCAGAGATGACTGAGGGGATGCCGATCAGGTCAGGATTTCTCCATTGCGAACATTGGTGAACAGAGGCGAGAGAATAGGCAGAGAAAGATTGTGAGCCCAACACTAGGCAGGAAGTGGTGGAAATGGAGCCAAAGTCGATTACTCGAGGGACCATCACTTACATGTAGTCTGGCGCCAATCTTGACCAATGAGCAATTAGGCAGACAAGACTAAAATTATTGATCGGGGGTTTAGGCTCTTTTCTCTGGGCTAATTAGCCAGCCTGAGGTTGTGTGATGACTGCTACAGCTGTGGACTGTGGAAAGCGTTTACAAGAGAAAGTGGGAGGAAGGGCAGATCTTTCTCTCCCCAGGCCTTGAGCCCTTGAGTTAGGCAGTGGACATCATCATTTAAGCAGGTATTGATTGCCACAGGCTTGATAAAGCTCCACAATGAGCAGTCACACACAGACAGAGAGGCACTCAGAAGAATTCAAACATCCAATCAAAAGATATTATGGAAAGTAAACAACCACTGTCATTGATACTTTACTAAGACCACAAGTGTTTTGCTTTCAGTCCCCATGATAATGACAGAGATTAATGTCAGGAGATAAATAGAACATTTGAAGTTAAAGTGTCATCACCTTGTAAAGCTGCTGTCAATAGATTTATCCCAAAATAGTAAACATACATTAAAATCCTCAGGTCAAACTGTTAATAGCTACTTGCAGAATAGACAAAAAATTAGGTTGACCTTATACAAGAAAAGATGTTTAATTTTTCCCATCCGGCACATAGACTGGGTGGTGGTAGGGCAATTTCAGCTTTCATAAACACTAGTCTTCCATTAGTAACAGTGGCTGTAGGTTGTGGCTCACATCAAATTTAAATATAGCTTATGCAATATTAGTTATCATTTTTACTTTTGAAAATTCTAGGGAAAAAAAAGGATTCCCATTAAAGATATTTTAGTTCTCAGTTAAGACTTTACTAGCTTGTTACAATAATATCTAGTTCCCCAGTATCAAAATGAAGCCTAAGTAAAACATAATTTACAGCTTTTTACTCCTCAAACCTTGAACCAACAGTCCACAGTCATGGGCTCCTAAACAGTTGTTCAGCACTCTGAAAATGATAATTATTGATGCCCACAAAGCAGGGAAATAATATGATAAAACAACAGTTTTCAAATGGCCATCTTCTCACTTCATAATGCACTTAAGAAATAACAGGAACAGGAACAATTACACAAGTATGTTTAGGGGCAAAAAAAACAAAAAAAAAACAGGATTTTTAAGACAAATTTTTTTAACTTTTCAAAAATTAAGCATTGGGACTCTCGTGCTTATAACATGAGGAATATTTCACTAGAAGAAGAAAAAACGATTTAATTTAGTATATGCAAATTCTGGAAGATGATGCCACACTATCGGAAATTATGTTTAACATAAAAAGAGGATGGTTTCAACAACAGGATAACTATTTTCAACTCAACTCTAGTCCACAACCGTGTCCTACCCTCCAGAGGTGGGTTTACTTCCTTCTGGACCTACATCTCCTGACCTCTTCCCCTCCCCTGCTCTCCACAACATACAGGTAGGGTGATGGGAGGCATGCACGTCATGTTGGGTGGGGCAAGGAGGGCCATCATGGGTGGAGGGAGGGCAGGAGGGTTTTATTTGTGTGTGTGGATGGGCACTGAAGTGCAGACTGGCCCCATGTTCATCTCTGTGGTCAGGGGGCTTGGATCCGTTATCCAGGGTGCTGCTGATGGCCCGGATATCTGGGGACCATTTGCGCAAGTGTGGTGGAATCTGTTTGATCACCCGGCTATGCACTGTTCTCTGAACATCTCTACTCTGTATATTCTGCATGCTGACACCGTCACTGTGTTGTCATTTAGCCTTAGTAACCAATAGTGTGTGTTTCTACTGCTTTACTTTTAGTCAAGGTACAGTTTTTTTGTCAGCTAGTCAAATTTTCTTTATTGTTTTGTTTTTGTTTCTAGATTTTTTTGGGGGGGTACTCCTGATGGTTGTCGCCTGTACCTTCCTGCTAAAAATGTTAGAGATTCTTGGTCGTGTGTTTGATTAGTGTAGTTTATTGTTGGTAGTCTGGTTGGCTTAACTTGCTTTCTGTATGGTGTTTCCTTCTCTCCTTTTCCGCTTCTCTTTCTTTTCTGTTCTGTTTTTTATCTTTCTGTCCCCTCTGGTCCGGTCCAGTAGTAAGGGGTAAATTCAGTAATAAAACAATCATTCAAAAAACTAAAATAAAGAGAATTCATGTTATCCTGACAAACCAAAATTGTTCAGCACAACACATCAGACCATCATTCTGCTTGCTACTGTACAAGCTGGACAAGAAAAGTTTAAGAAAAAAAAAAAATATGCACAGTATAAAAAGAAATTGCTTCTTAAATGAACAGAAAAAAATCAGTTTGTGGTTTATCAAACCAAAATAAAGTATTATTTAACCTTTTATTGTGGCATAGCAAAATGAAGAAGATTAAAATTCCCATACTACTTTCTCTTTTAAAAGCCAATAAAAATGATTTCTTACTGTGCGGCTGTGGCTCAGTGGATAGAGCCGTTGCCTACTAAAACAGGAGGTGGGCGGTTCGATTCCACTCCAGTACATGTCGAAGTGTCCTTGGGCAAGACACTGAACCCTACCTTGCCTCCCGATGTGCCTATGGTTACTTCCCTTGCACCATGAATGAATGAATGAATGAATGAATGAATGCTTTTTTTAATTTCGGTTTTAGATACAAAAACAAGTATACAAAATCATATTTACAAAAGAATTAATCAGATAGCAACCGAAAAAGGAATAGGATGAAGCCCCAGGGCTTATTTTTGTCCTATCCTATACTATCATAGAAATAATTCACAGTACTGTATACATACATCA
>JAVQJG010133130.1:0-12520 GCA_036024015.1 Craterocephalus amniculus | reverse complement strand
TGACAAATTTAAACATTGAATTGCCATTTTAACAATTAAATTGCCATTTTAAATATTCAATTGCCACTTTGCCAATTGAATTGCAAATTGCACTTAAAGGTGCACATACGCTTCCATAGCTATTCAGATCTGCTTGGTAAACGCTTTTTCACTTCTTCCCGTTACTTGTTTTCATTTTCACTGTCCCGGTTGCAGAAGCACGTTTTATCCTCCTCTTCCTGTTTACAATCTGACGCTGAACATTGATGGGGGAAAGAATCAGCTGGCGCTCAGAACATTTCTCTTATCGGACAGATGGATGAGACGAGGAGCCCTGCCGCCGTGATGTAATGAGTTCCTGAAACTGTGTCATGCTTCCCCGCAGAACCACCGCCCACAGGCGGCCAGCAGATGGAGCTGTTTTAAATGGGAAACGTGTCCACACACACACACCTTTTAAATAAAAGTAGTAAAAGCCTGAGTTACTGATCATTCCAGGAAGATGTAAATGTGTTTACCAAACAGTTTGGACTGGTTGGTGTTGCCGTATTTCTGTGTCTAAGATGGCGAACGTGGTGCGCATGCGCAGTCCACACACATACGGATCTTGCAGAAATACGGATCTGGTAGCCACATTCATTCCTACTGGATCATCAACAGGTCTGCATGGCGGCATGCTGCCCTGTGATTGGCTGATTACAGATTGGTAGGGGAGTAATTATATTGCAATAGCTTGCGTGACGAGACTGTATTCATTTTTAAATTTTTTTTTTCAAAATCAACAACTCTTTATTTAAACAACCAGAACAATCAAATTTAGAAAATAGTTGATTTGGGGGGGAAAATTGCTTTTATGAAAACATTTTTCCCCCAAAATCAACACTTTGCTACGGAAGCAAGCATTAATGATGGTGCTTGGCTTTTTTGTTGCATCTAAATGTGACTTTTTATTTAAGTTTTATTTAAGTTTATTTAAGAATCCTGAGCTCTGTGATTTTAGATTCATATACTGTAGATGTTAAAAGGAAAACTATAAAAGTGTTTTCTATTTCACATCAAGTATACTTTCTTTTAATAAATACTTTGAAGGAAAAAAAGGAAATATTCTTTCACATATATCCAGCTCCATACGTGTTTTATATTTTCTGTGAATAATGTGTTATTATTAGCTGCTATGCTGATTAGTGTCAGACTAAGGTAATTTTGCATTATTTTAAGTGTTTTCCTTTACTGTTCTATTTGTTTCTTAATTAAAATTTTTTTATAAATACTCAATCTGTTCCATCTATCAACATAAAAAGGATTCTTACCAGGTATTAGGGTTTAACTTAATCGGTTTAACTTGCCTGAGTGGTTCATGCTCATGGATTGATTGTGGCATCTTATCAGAACATCTAAAGCAGCTCAAGTCCGGTCCTCGAGATCTACCATCCTGCAACTATTAGATGCAACCCTTCTCCAGCACGCCTGAATCACATGAACGGCTCCTTACCAGGTTTCTGCAGAGCTGAATGGCCAGTTGTTACTATTATTCATTTATTTATTTGTGTCTTACTGCTTTACACCAGGAGCTGCTGATGGAGATGTCATGATGCTGCATAATGATAACAAATTATTCTTGATGAATGAGAACTCATATTTTCCCTCTGCGGGTTAAGTAGGTGTTTTAATTTCAGGGAAGTGGAATTTTTAATCCACAAGGTTGAAGTATTTAGTTTGCTTGCATTTACCTTGAGCTTGTTCTGTTCATTTACTGTCTTATAATAACACGTCCTACAGCAGGTCAGCCTTTAAACACAGCGAGAAAACAGTGAAAACATGATGCAGCCAGCAGTGAGAGGAAAAGATGCTCCAGTGTTTAGACAGTTAAGAGGGTTATTCACCTGCCCGTGCTGCTCTACTCCGTACAAACGCCGTGCTCACAGAGGAGTGAATCCGGCTGCAGGAGAATGGCTCGGGTTTGTGAAGTGGTGGGCGTTACTTCCTGTGCACCGGGCTGAATGGCCAAGGTCCTCGTGTGCAGGCTGCAGCAGAGCCCTGCCAACGCGCCGCCAGCGCTCCGAGCTGCCCATTGACAAGCGAGGCCACGAGCACAGCACCGGCTTTGACCCTTTGTACCAGCCTTTGTGAGAGGGAGGCTTCTGGAGGTTGATTCATCCCAGCAAACAAAGCTGAGGGACGGGAGCAATGAAATGCGTGTTTTCAGGTTCACGGTATCTGTCAGGCAACGGAGGGGGGCGCGAGCTGCACTCGCCTTGTATGGCGACAAACGACGGCCTGGCAGCCGCTGCGGCACACTGAACGAGCCCGGTTCGGCTCCATGTGGACGCCATCAGTCCTGCTGTACGTAGAACAGAGTCTCACCTGGACGGGGTTAAAACCGACATCCACGCTGCCAAATTCCTGTTTTTACAGTATGCTGTTGTTTATAACTGTGCTGTTTGTGCGTTGTATCACAGCCTCTGCACTCTGAGGATGATGTTAGCCCTTTTATCACCCTGCTGATGCTGAACACACCTGATGTATCGCCTCTCTGCTCATGCTGCAAGTATTTGTTTCTGCTTCAATAACTGAGTTAAGTCGATGCTGAAGACATGTTTGCAGGGGCTTCAGCCAAAACCCTCCGATTACCTTTACTGCATGTTAAAATGTGCTTGTGATTTGTGTTCCCTGCTCATCAAAAAAAAGAAAATAAATAAACGAAAATAACTGAATGAATAAATAAAAATAAATAAAAGGCCTTCTGCCACTATGGCTTATCTTCATCTACGACCGGGCCGGGCATCCAGGCATCGAGCATCCATGGAAACCAGGACTAACTCTCCGATTGTCCTGCAATTGTTTAAACTTTTAAACTCAGTTCCTAGTTTCCATGTCCAATTCACCAAATACCAACGAAGAAGAATCCACCAAAGTGCTTGTGTTAAAAACAGGTTGCTCATCACAACACATGTAAAAATATTTTATCATGCATGACAAACAGGATCAAACCCCTTCAGGCTCCCGGCTGCAGATAACGGAGCGGCCGTTACTGCGTTAAAAACTCCTGAAACGTCGCTGGTTTTCTTAGAAGACAGACTCAGAATCCAACTAATTTATGACTAATAAAACGTTGAGATAAGAGAAACGCTTAGAGGCCTTAAATACCCTCCAAAATAAAGCTGGATAGCTTCACATTTTATCCTGTTGCCTGAAGAAACAAATCTTATAATTCACTCATTTCTACTCAGACTGCAACAGAAAAGCAACACTGACTCCTGCATCAAACATGTTTCAGTCCATTATTATTTGACATGAATTATAACAGCTGCTGGTTTCAGGAATGAAAACATTTCTTATCGTACATTTCAATATTTGATCATTAATTATATAAATTCATTTATATAATCAATTAAATAATAAACCTATCTGCAATAACCAAATGTTAAATACTCCACTTAACAAGAATTGTATTGAAAATATATTTAAACTATAAAATGGAGTCATACCTTCACCTAAACGTGGCAATTTAAGGGTTAAAAATATAAGAAGGAATTAATAATAAATGGTATGTCTGATTAGGAGTGATGCTGGCTTTATTTTATGAAGAATAAAGATATTTATGATCTGTTAGGAAAGAAAGGGGCTCATTTTACAGGGTTTAACTGTAAAAGCAGAATATTCTGCATTGATGCCTGAATGTTGAGATGAAGCCATTTTTCTGGGCCAGAGTTCAGTTTGCCTGCAGATGCAATCATGTCAGAGCCGGATGCATCTCAGGCTGCAGTGCCACGGACACGTTCACCATCACAGCTTCTCCAAACATTTCTTTCTTCTTGATACATATTTATAGCATGCAGCTGAAACGTTCCCCCCCGTAGCAGGCGAGATGAGGAAGAAGTGTTATGTAACTGCTGTTCCACCGTTCAGTTAATATTCTATCAGAGGAAGCCGGAGCCACGCTCGGCTCGCCGTGTCCTACCGGGCTGCAGCGGCTGTCACCACATTTTACCCAGGCCTTCAGTCACGCTACTAACATGTCGCTGCATGAATGCTCCTGTTGGTGGAGAGGAATTTGACCCATTTATGACACGGCCACATTGGGACACAGTCACTGACACTGCTGCCATTTTATCTGAAGATAAGTTAAAATAAGATAAGATAAGATAAGATAAGATAAGATAAGATAAGATAAGATAAAATAAGCCTTTGTATATCACCAAAGGGGAAATTCTGTTTTCGCAGCATCACAAAGAGAAAAAGGATGCTAGAAAGGCAATAAAATAAAAAATAGAATAAAACAAACTTTACATGTCAAATAAAATCTGATAATAAAAAATTAAAAAAAACAAGAAGGTCCAAAACAAACAGCGACATTGTAATATTATAACTCTTCTTAAATCCAATTGAATGCACAGACTAGATTTTTCTGCACATGTGGAGAAGACAATGCCAACCCAGAACAAAATGATGGGCGAAGCTTTTGAACCACTCCACACGCTACCGCCCGGACCTGAGCACATCTGGCTGTGTTGGACTAAAGCAGCTGATTGGCTGGGAACGAGCAAAACCCTCCAAAAGAAGAAGAAAATGTCTGAATTCTGTTTCGCATCATCTTCTCCGTTTCCTTCGTGTCCACCGATCACACCGTCGGGCCGATATCACCCAAAACATCCTCAGATCCATACATGAACGTAACAGAGGTCTTTGCAAACTGCAGATATGAGTCGAGGAGAAAAGACGAGTGGCCTGGCCGACATGATAGAGAGACCAGAGTTTGCAGATAAAAAGACCCCCCCACCCCCCGGGGCTGAGCTCTGCCAGCATCTCCATCCCACAGCTACCGACGCTCAGCCTCCTTCCTGAACCAGCTCACAAAAAACGGGCTTTTCTGCTGTAATGCAGACTAAATCTCTAATTACAATTTTGGGCTTGAGTAGCAGAAGTCATAATTATGCTACCTCTTATTATGCAAATTAATTGACTGATTCCAAGGAATTAATTACCTCTTGTCCCAAGTTTGATTAGCTAATGAGAGTTTCCAGCTTTTTGTTTTGTTTTTGTGTTTGGCTTTATTTTCGTCCTGTTGGAAAGAGACTGATTGTAGGAAACAAAAGGTGATGCAGAGGCAACATGTAGAATTCTCTCCACGCAGACACGCGGCAGCCTGCTCACATCTGGAGGTAAAGTCAGTCCGGATGAACAGTCATTTCAAAGCCAATCTGGATTCCAGATGTTTACGTCACATGTGACGTATCAGCAAAGGGAAAAAATACAGTTAAATCATTGCTCTGATTTTTTTGTCTGAAATTATTCTGCAAAATACACAACGGCCAGAAAAACAGGGTTGTGTATCGGCAAGAACACAAAACATATGATAATACAGGAGGAACGATACAATATATCCTGATACATCACGATACTATAGGTACGACGATACATCATGATGTTTCTTTACCAGAATCTAATCATAATAAAACGGTCAGAACTCAGTAAAACTCCCACCTGTAACATGAACTTCCAAAGGATCTATGTTTCACTGCCGGAGGAATAAAACACTTTATGTACAAAATGGGGGCTGCACGGTGGTGTAGTGGTTAGCACTGCGGCCTCACAGTGAGAAAGCCGCCGGTTCGAGTTCCAAGTCGGTCGGAGCCAGATTCTGGCTGAGGAGGGGTTTGAAACTGTGGCCTTCCTCTGTCCAAAGACATGCATGTTAGGTTAACTGGACACTCTAGATTCTCCCTAGGAGTGAGTGTGTGTGAGTGGTTGTCTGTCCCTCAATGCGACAGACTGGCGACCTGTCCAGGGTGTACCCCGCCTCTTGCCCGTTGATAGCTGGGATAGACTCCAGCACACCCGCGACCCAATTGGATTAAGCGGTTCAGAAAATGGATGGATGGATGGATGTACGAAATGGAGGAAGAGATAAAATCAGCCTCATCAGGAAACGTCTCGTAGCATCACACACACCCCCACGTTTCCCACGTTTACCTAAGCAACGATTCCTTAGTGCAAATAATCACTGTTTCACTGTTTGATCCTTTCAACATCAACATTCTATATGAATCTAAAATCAAAGTCTCAGGATTCCTGAAGTAAACTTTAGAAAAAGTCACATTTAAATGCAACACAATATGAAAACCACTGTAATGTTTGTATTCATTTTTTACAAAACTTTTTGTGAGAATTTCTTTCATTAAAAAAATGAATATTGTAGGTTTTTGAATATCGATGCAATATCATCAGACAAAACATGGTGTTGGGGTTGGGCGATATGAAACAATTTTCATATCTTGATAAATTTTTCGTTAGTCAAGATATACGATATTTATCTTTATATAAATTTTTTTGGTCAAGTAAACAACGAGACGGTTGAAATTTACAGCCCAGAGTGTTAAAAGCACTTTTATTAGGGATCAGCAGCACATGTGCATTAAAATATTTGACTCAAATTAAAGTAGATGTGTATCAGAATAATAAAAAATACTTTTCAATGACCATAACAAGCTTACTCGATATAAAGGATATTGCCTTATTTTATGTCTTGTGTGGAAAAATTCTTGGTATATTTGAAAATCTCGATATATTGCCCAGTCCTAATGTCCGCAAATCTATATTTTCTTCCAACTCTGTCGAAACAAACACACCAACCACTTTATGACCTGTTCCTTCCCCTAACACAAACATCTAACCAACCAATCACAGGGCAGCATCTAGTCATGTGATGAGTTCAACGGAGCGTCAGAATGAGGATTTATGGTCTGAATATTTACTGGGATTCTCCAGGCTGAAGCAGATGGGCTCCAGCAGCAGAGACTCACCAGATCCAGACCTGACAGTCTACCTGGTCTGGACCAGGACCAGGTCCGGCACCAGGTCTGGACAAACTGCTTATTGTGTTGCTGCGTATTGTAAGGAGTTAACTGTTGGGAACGACAGAGTGATCAGCGCTCACAGATGACCCGGCGTGCAGAGAGCGAGGCCAGAAATAATCTGTTTGGCCTGACTCTGCACACACCGCCGACCCAAACCGCTCTGGGATGAGCTGGAAAACGAGCCTGATCTTATCGCCCGCTGATGCTCCTCTGGCTGCCTGAGCGCACACCCACAGCCAGCGTCACACTCCTCAGAACAGGACACGAGGACTTGCAGACTTATCCCGGAAATAACAATGAATACAGGTTAACTGCTCCAGGTCCGTCCCAGAGAAGAGAATACAGTCAATCATGTCGTTTATCTCATCTAAATACCAGAGGAGCTGCTCCGGCTCCGCATCACCGCCGCGAGAGGTCAACAGTATGTATTCAGATAGAGTTATATCACCTCACCCTCCTTGACATTTTCCAAGTTAGCCTGCCTCTAAGAAAGCGTGAAAAGAGCGCTGCTAATCCCTGCCTTAGCTGCGACTCACCGCCTCCAGCTCATTGCCAATACGACTCAAAACAAAGGCCTGGAAACGACGTGCATGAGCAGAGAGGGAGTGCACAATGTGGTCCACCTGAATAGGCTGGAATGAACGAGTCTGGACAAAGCTGGGGAAATGAGAAAGGGTCCCATCAAAGCTGCAGTGAATGGCAGAGAGCCGCTCCCTCACTGTTCCACTTCAGAAAACAATCCAGACGCCTGCTTTTCATGCTCCTCTCGTCATTATCAGCACGTTAGAACAGCAGCAAGTGTAGTTGCTCCTGTTAAACATGCAGAGGCAGAGCGAAGAAGCCCCGGGTTCGAAGCAGGCGCCCAGGTCAGCGTTCAGCACCTAAGAGACTGAAAGCGTCGACCACACCAACCGGACCGCGCCGGCACCGCGCCACGGCTCCGCTTGGCCGTGAAGCTGCAGCTGTCGTTGGCAGGGCTAATTATCAGGGCAGCAGCTAGACTACAGGACACGTTTCCACACAACACAGCCCTAATTTTACTTTTCCCTTCCAATGGAAGATAACAGGAGCGGACGAATAGCAATTAAATGCTGCTCAACCTTGGTGAGATTACACTCGGGAGGAAAGCAGCCAATAAGAGCGGCTTTATTGCCTCTCAGAGGAGAACCACAATGTGCTGCACGAGCTGCAAAAACCTCAAGTTTTTCAATTTAGAGACAAATGGCGTGCCAAAATTTACATCACTTTTATCCAATTTAACTAAACGCAGGGATGCAAATTTCAATGAAAGATGTTGTAGAACTGTGGGGCGGCCTAAAAGCTGGAGAGAGAATGATCTGGGAGAATTCAGAGGCTTTGCAGGAGGCTGTGGGGGAGAGGATGCACCTGGAACAGCAAGACAATTATCACGCTAACGCTCTGACGGTGAGTCTGCATGCACCGGGCCGTGCACTCAGGCCCCACTGGCTGGGTCCGCTCACGCACGGCCACAAAAGCTGTCTTTACTGGAGCCTGAACTGTTCCATAAACATGTTCCTGATGTTCCATATTAGGGAGGTACCGATCCTGATACCAGCATCGGTACTCGCTACATGTTTAAAGGATGCGTTGTTATTTGCTTTAAAAACCGGAGGCAGTATCGTTAAAAGAGAGACATGAAAAGTTATCCTAGATGTTGCTTTTACCCGTCAGCCACAAAGATGTTGGTGCTGATGGGCTCATGGGAAAAGACTGCAGGCTAATGTCCAAGTTGGTGAGTAATGAATTTAAATAAAGTTGCTTTTACACGATTATTTATAACCAGGCATTATTCGAACATATTTTCATCCATTCTTCTGGCATCACGATTGTTAGTTTTCCCGGTCTCTGTGGGTCTCTGTGGGTCTCTGCACACGGCTCTGCAGTCTTGGATATTTTTAGAAATTTACCTGCAAAGTCGGCCCAGCTGCTTCGTCCGTTCAACTTCCAGAAACTTAAAGAAAGATACATGCTTCGTGTCTACTCGTAGATCTGGGGGAGGATTTCGTTTCCCTGCTCCAACACGCCTGATCCAAACAAATAGATCCCACAGCTTCTTGTCAACTTCTTCATAATGAGCCATTTATTAGAGTCAGGTGTGTTGGAGCTGAAACACCTAAAACCTGTAGGTTAGCGGCCTCCAACCCCGGATGTAGACCCATCAGCTGAAATTTGAAATAAATTTAAATGTTATTGAGATTTGAGATTGTTAAACCAAACAACCCCATATAAAAATGTCCTTCATAGCTTTTGGACCAGGCGATAAAAAAAAGTGCATCTCTGCACAACCTGCAGAAGGCAGAACAGCAACATGGATTTATATGCAGGCATGTAATTCTAATTAACACGTGTTCTATGCTGACGATTAAGAAGAGACAAAGAAAGGAAGAACAAAGACCCGAGTAAAGCTCCTCCATCAGATTCCCTCCCTGAAGCTAAACAATAACACTGAGATTGGACGATCCTCTAATCAATATTTGTACATGAACGTAACTGCTGAACCGTCCGATCGATACGGCAGACGTGCATCCTAAAAACACATGGCTGCAGGAGGAATCTGCCCCGCTGCAGCCACACCAGCCTTTTCTGGGAAAGATGCAACACATTAATGAGGAAATGAAAGTAAAGAGGCCTGAGACGATGATAAACGTACGTTTAATCAGGAGATTATACGCTTGCGGCTCCTTAAACTAACATTTACTTCTCCTCCTTCTCAGCGGCTCTAGGTAAAACAGGTATTTGGATAAAAACGGAAAAACGCCGGTTTAGATGCACATACATCTCCAGGTGTTTGCCAGCCGTTTTATAAGCTGAAGCACACAAGCATGACGCCCGTCCGTCGTGGACCAACACTTCCCTCATACTGCTGCCTATTACCCTTGGTTTTTGTTTCCGTGGAGATTTGGATACGCTCTTACTTATTTCACTTCCCACTCACATCATGCTTCTCCTTACATTGTCAAACATGAAGCCCGTGCAGTGAGCTCCACGCTTGCTTTCAGGCTTCTACTGCCTTTTCCAGCTCAAAACATGAACAATGCCGAAATTTTACCACTTTACACAGGAAATGGAAATAGTTTTCCCGCTAGGCTTAACAGACGACTTTTAACCAAAAGAAGAAATAATGATGATAATAATAATAATAATAACCAGTAAATCCACTTGTTTGATCGTCCATCACATCTGGATTTGCAGGTATCATCCAGGTGTTCCCTTTCCTTTTCTGCTCTGTGATTCTCATCACGGGTCCTCTTAGAAGAAAGCACACATGGCTGGGCGTGCAGCTAATGCCACCTCCTCTGCGTCTTTACAGCATTAATTACATCCCAGCAACTTCTACTTCGTGTCACGTTCTCTCTGCTTAGACCGTTTCTTTGTTTGGAAATACTGTTTTCATTAGCTACTTCATTCCAATTAGCTCTGCACTGCTGTTTGTTTTCTATTCATTTCCGTACAGAATTTCATGCATCCATGCCGCAGCAGTTCCAGCAGCGGCTCACAGAGGTCCGTCTCCATCTCCAGACATGGCTTTGCTGATCTGGACGTGACGTGGGACAAGCGAAGCGCGGGCCATGCATCGGATAAACTCAATGTTTCCCCAGGTTTTACATCGAACATATAAAATGGCTATTAGGGTGGAAGAAAAACACAAGTCATACGAATATCACAATTATTTTGTATCAAGATTTTTAAGTCATTTTTTTGTTAAAAAAAACATTTTTTAAAAAAATTAAAAAATATCACATTTTTTTCCGAAATGTATTCATTTTTGCGTTTTTTGCTTGTCCTGTCGCATAATAAAAACAGAATGATAGTTTGGCAACTGTGTTGTGTTTTCTTATTTTACTTTAGTTTTTTCTTCTTTTTTACTAATCATGTCGGGCATTTTATCAGCAGAATGATGGTCTGACTGTTGTGTTTACCTGCTTAATCTCCGGCTGGTTCTAGTTAACGCTGAGCGATATGACGACATATATCGTGGGGACGATAGAAAAGTGTTTATCGTGCTGCTTCTCTTCTATCGTTTATATCGTTAATAACAGAATTTCAACAAGTGAACTTTTTTTAAAAAATAAGCTCCGTCTTGTGGTTTTGCGACACCCCCCGCTGCTTTTTACGTCAGACTTACACGAGGCTTTGCGACACGCTTTATGTCTTTTAACTCACGTGCTGAAAGATGGATAAACAAAGAGTAGTGTGTCTCACAAGCGCTTATTATCAGTGCGCACACGCCACAGCACCCAAAGTTGTACAAGAATCGAATCGGAAGGAAAGCGTATCGTCCCCAGTCATAACAGCTATATATTGAACAGCAAGTACAGACTGTCAGAGCAGCGTTTCAAGTCCATTACAGATGATTTTCCAGATAGTTCAGCTTGTCTCACTCACAGATGCCCCTCAACAACATGAAACACCGGCTTTCATCACGAACAGGAGCAGGTTTCCGGTTCAAAATGAGAACTTGTAATTAAAAAATCACAACAAAGTTTAATTTAGTAGTTTATTTAAAAGCTACTGGTGTGTTTTTATGCAGATGATGTTGACTTCTACAAACATATACAGTGTTTTAGATGGTAAATGGACTGTACTTATATAGCGCTTTTCTAGTCATGTGACCACTCAAAGCGCTTCACTACATGTCTGATTCACCCGTTCACACAGCACCTGTATTGGAACATACTTGGTGCAAAGTAACTAACATTCACACAGATTTACATGGGATGCAAGGTAGAGTTCAGTAACTTGCCCAAGGACACTTCGACGTGTAGCAGAGGGGATTGGAACCGCCGACCTCCTGAATCACCCCAGTGATTCATGATATCCATTATGGGCCGTGTACGGACAGACCCCTGGGTTTTTACTAACGTTTTAATGTGTAATAATATGCATCTTGTAATTTACTAGCATTAATACAGGGTCAGACTTTGAGATTAAAGGACATATTTCATTGTGTATTCTTCTGTAGTAAGCCAGCCAAGCCTTATTTTATTAAGTTATTATTTCTATTAGCTATATGAAAAATGTGCATCAATACTTTATGCATTAAATACAGAAAAGTAGCAGTTTCAACAAAGGAATTTATCTCTGCTGTGTCCTAAGTTCACATGGCCAAAGACGTGGAAAAACTGATGTACTTCTCGTTATATTTGTGTGAGCCTGTGCAGACTTATGACTGATTTCCAACCCTCTCTGAACCCAGCGGAACTGGCGCTCCATGACTGGGAAAAATGGGTTCACGGGTTTTTTCTGTCTTAGAAAGGAGGGAAAAGGGAGTAATTTTAACACTTGAGCTTGCTTTGACGAGCACATGGAGGCGGTTATTCATCTGGTGTGGTGCATCTCCAGCTCAGGTTAGGTCTGGATCAATGCATAGTCAATCCCTGAGAGGCTGCATCGACCCGGCTCCTCGCGCTGACCAGCCTCTAATCTCTAGAAACGGTGCGGTGCTCTACGGGGACACGCAGAACTGCCCGAGCCGAGGCCGAGCGCCGCACCAAGACACCATTCACCAGGGGAATTCCGCCAGTATCAAGTTCACATGCCACGCTGAAGAATGTGTGTGTGTGAGGGGGGGAGGGTTCATCAGCTGCAGAAGTATTATTAATTTTTTTTTAATTTTGTGTTGCCGTGAAGTTTTGGGGGGGGGGGGGGGGGGGGGGGGGGTG
>JAVQJG010133117.1:0-13382 GCA_036024015.1 Craterocephalus amniculus | reverse complement strand
TAAAAAACATCATTATTAGTACTCAATCACCATGTGGCATGGAGCAGCATTGAAATTGTTTGCATCTTCAAAATCTTCAAAAAATGGAAGACCTACTGAAAAACAAATCTATTTTGCAGTCTTGCTATACCTTGGTTAGACTTATTTGACAAGTCCAAAAATGGGCGCACAACAAAACAATGACTCTAAGCCTACATCTCTAGACTGTTCCCCAGCACTTAATTCAGCCTCAACTTTATAGTACTTGCATGCATGCCGATACAAGAGCCGAAATTGACAATACCACCAATATCGGCAATATTGCTTATACAATAGGAGTCTGAATATAAACATAAAGCACTTATTTCAGTAGCTGCATTCATGTCTTAGTAGTTGTCCCAAAAAAACACATGAAAACTTGTCATTTTAAAATCAAACAACATGCATTTGTGATGTTGATTTGGATCTTTTCCAGAGACTCCAATGAACATTCTCTGATATATTTCTCTGCATATTTAACCCACTGAAGTTAAATTTCAACTTTTAAGACACATGATATACCAAACTTGATATCTCACAACCACAATTTCAGTTTTGAATAAAAAATGATGCCATAGTTTTCAATATCTGTTGAATGATGCAGATAAAGATGTTGATTATGTTGATATTTTAAAACATGTTTTGAATCAAAGTCTGGGTATCATAAGTACATATCCATTATCTTATTTCAAATATTGTCCAGTATATCGGATATAGGCTTTTAAAGCCCAAAATATCGTTATCGTCCCCTACGATTTCATATCAGTCGGGTTCTAAACTTATGCAGCCAAGAAATACACAGCTGCTCTAGACATTTTTTTGCACTAAATGTTAAAAGGAGAGGTCAAGTTACATCGAAAAACACTCAGCCAGAATCGGGCTGCGACCTTAGTGGCTGCCTTAAAGGAGTCAGAGTTCTAATGTCTGTAACTTCACACTTGACCTGAAAATTTTGTTTTTAAATTCCTGACAATACAGTTTGTCATTGAAATTAACTTAAATCAAAGTTGTTTTACTTTAAAGAAGAAACTGCCAACTGGAGTTTAAATTCCTTGAAAAATATTTTCTGTTAAGGAAATATTTAACAGTATGCCAAACTAATGCCACCCATGTTGTTGGATAGTGGGGAAAACATTTTGATGAACATCAGACATGTCTTTTCTTTGTGCCCCAATGATAATATTGGTGTAAACTTCTTAGGAACAACAATGTCATATTGCATTTTTTTTTTAAATGAGCCTTTGGTAGAATTACAATAATACAATACTGACATCTACTGGCAAGGACATTGTGGTACATTTACCATCTTCAGCAATGACAGATGGTTGGACATTTTTATCCTTTTCCCCTTGATGAGGACCCTTTACCTCCATTCTAATGATCATGATTTGTCAAATTGATAGATGTTGTCGTGAAGCAACGCTTTGTAAACAGGTAAAACAAAAGAGCTTAGAAACAGAACAGAAATTATTAATAGGTACACAATATATGATGAACTTTGGCTCTAAATAATCAAATGTGACAAATCAAATAACTGTCTTAGACAGAAGTGTAAAAGCTGTTCAACTTAAATAAAATACTGAACATGCTAAGATATACATCAAACATGAAGACTTTAAACGAGTTATAATCATGTTCTTTACAACAAGATCCATAATAATAATAATAATAAAAGAAATCCCTAACTTGACCAAAATTCAAGTGTCTTCCTACCTTTGTGCTGCCTTCAGGGTCTAACACATTCACACAAGAAATGTACTCTTGCATTGCCTGTTCCGGCGGCATGTCTCCAAGCTGTTTCCAGGCTTGCCTGTGATGATAACACAATCCTCATCGCAATCTGTTATACATCAGGGGTGTGCATCTTTTAATCTGGACAAACATTGCAATGAAAAGTCCCTCAAAGTTGAAACATATCACAACACCTGGTCAACCACTGAACCAAATATTCCTAGAAAAGCTTTCCCTTGAAATCACACTAGAACTTCAGAACAACAAGTACACTTTTCACTGAATTTTATAACTGATTTAAATCATATCCACAGAAAGCTTGTGATTAAAAGTGATTTACTTCTAAAGTGGAAACATTTTTTTCCTTTTCATTTTTACACAAGTAAATGCTCATTTCCCCTCTCTCAATAACACAGACATGCACCTATTTTTGTTAATACAAAGTAGATGGCAATCTGGATGTAACATACCATTTTCTTTGTCCTTCAAAATCAAAGAAGCCAGGTTTCGGTGTATTACACTTTCCAACTTTGACCTGTAAATACAATAGGAAATCATTTAGCAGATATGATATTTACTGGGCGTAAAAAAAGAAACTAAAAGAAACATAAAAGTATGGCCTGATTCATTGAAGACCCAAAGAAGCTAGAAGATGTGGGAGATCCAGAGTACGTAGTTGTCATTTCATCTGAGCGCAAACAAACGGTTTCTAAATAGGACCAACATGATTATCGTGTCATTTAATCCCACACTAACCTGTTTATAGCGGGCGTACAGGTAGAGCAGCTGGTCCCTGCTGGCTGTTTGGATCAGATCTCTCACACGGTCGGCTGCTGACTCAAACTCCCGCTCCAGCTCATCGCCCTCCAACCGGTCTCCCATCTCCATGCCGCTGCAGTCAAATTTACCCAGACCCAAGTCTGAGTCCGAGTCCGAGCCCGCTCCACCGAGAGGCTCCCCTGTGTCGGGGCGGGCTGGATCAGTACCAGAGCCCGTCGCAGTGTCCGGAGAGGACGACGGTGAACCAGAAGCCATTGTTATTGTTTTCAGTTTACAGTCTCAGACGACTAGAATCGCTTACCCTCGTGAGAAATAGTACAAACGACCACAAAGTATCTGTCAGTATTATATTTGTAAGGTATTTCCGCGTTTATCTTGAATTTAAAACCATTATCGGTGAGATTCCGCGACAGTCGGATTTATTTCTACAGTTGGTCCATCTGTGGTACTGTTAATTAAAAGCGCCGGATTCACTTAACCCCGGGAACAAAGGTTCCGGTTGCAATTTTTGGTTTTATTTTTAAAGTTCCCTAAGAATAAGAAATTGTATCATATACTACTAAATATAAATAGATACAATATATTGTCTTTGTCTGAAATAACGTTATCGTCGTTAAAAGAAGGCATTTCACGGAGCTTTCGTTCTTCTTAAGGTATGTCTCTTGACATAAAAATTGTCACCATGCATTACTAAGAAACCTATTTTGGTATGATGTCTAGGCCTATAGCTTGCATTCTGATGGGCGCTGATTAAAGTTGACCCTCTTATTATTTGAAAATAAACAACTTGCTTAATAACTTTTCTTTCCAATATGAATGCCATTCATCAAATTCAGTTTTCAGATCGAAATTCATGCATCATTAGATACCAGTAAAATGAGCACTTTTTAAATGAGCTGAAACAAAGTCTTTAGACAGACTTTAGTGTTGACTCGTAAATGATATGTTCCCCACAGGATTGTGGTATAATGCAAAATTATCACAAGCTGTCCAGCAGAGGCTGCTATTGGCACAATTATGTTTTAATTTCCCAAAAAAGAAGGCTGCGCAGTCGTTATTTTTGTCAGGCTTTTAATGAGACCGCTATAAAATGAAGTCAGGTTGTCAGAATCAATAACACGAACAGCTAGTTTATCATTCTTTGCATTTGTTTTTCTTTTTTAATATTGACTTATTTACACGTAGAAATAGATATATGTACATCACCTGAAGCACCACTAAAAGCAAATATATCAACAACAATAATAATGATAACGATAATGATAATAATAATAATGATAGATAAATTAATGAACCACATAATTTGGCTTCTATATCTCTTTGGCTTGCCCATAATGTGCAAAATCAGATTCCTTCCAAAAATCCTTCCCAACACATAACAGCTTTTTGTGTATTTCACTAAAAGTGGTATGCTATCTTTCTTTATAAGATTTGCAACTGATGTATTTTTTAATCTAAGATCTGATCAAGGACTTCGAGTTTGTAATACAAATTAATCTCAAGATCTTTCATTTTCACCTAAATCATGATTAAGGAATAAATTCTATTAGCCTATACCTAAACTGTAATTTACAAAAAGATGTATAAGCTTATGTTCATATACAGTATCATCATTTTTCAGATCTGGTGAAATCAAACATTCTTTACAAAAACATCTATCAACAAGTGTACATGATGCAAAGTTAAGGTTTTCGCTCACCCGTATCTTAGGTAAACTAAGAAAAAGTGCTTTTTTTTCTTTCTTTGTTTTACCCTGGCTTAAACTTTTCTCACCTTTCTCTTGTAAATGTCATGGTTCAGAGCTTACAGGAAATGAAATGGATCTAATCACTGAAAGTACGTGTCAGGAGAAGGGTTTTAAAAAATCTATTACATTAGATGAACCATGCAACATGGTGAAGACAATTATCATGCATTGGGAATAAAATGGGACAATAGTGATGTTACCAAGAATTTGATGTTACTCTAAAACTGATTGCAAGATAAGAGGAAAGCAGGCCAGGGAGACTGTCAAGAGGCTTACAGCAACTTTGAAGGAGCGGCAGGAATTCATAGCAATATTGTGTTCTACTTGTGACAAAATCTTCTGTATTCTGCATATGCCTATGGGGAGAGGTTGCAAAATGAAAGACTCTTCTCACAAAGAAAAATATCCAGCCCTGTCATGATTTTGAGGGGCAAAACCAAAACCAAATAAACAAAAAAATCCTCAATTCTCCCAAAAGAATGAGAGAATATGTTATAATCTGAACAAGCCCATACAAAACTTTTTTTTGTATGGTTCCAGTTCCCAAAGATGCATTTGGCACGGGAACAATGGATAACATACCCACAGAAAAGCACGTTGGTGGAAGCATAATGCTTTCAGGTGGATTTTCATCAGCTTAAACTTGGGCTTAGTCAAGGTGGAAGGAAACATTTTCCAGTATAATCTGGAGTCTAAAACAGTCAGTTTTCTTCTAAAAAGCAGAAGATGAAGCTCAATTTCACAACTCAAAAGTTACCCCCAAGCTTCCATCCAAATGAACAAAATTAATGGCTACTCAAGAAAAAATGTCAAGTTTGGGAATGACCCACTCAGAATCCCATCCTGAAACTAGTTGGAAGTCTGTGAGGTGACCTTAAAGATGGCTGTGCAGAAGATGAGTCTTCATGGTCTGACACACTTGGAGTATTTTAACATGGAAGCTGAGCCAATTTCGCCAGGTCAGGATGTGGCATGCAGAAACTTAACCAAAAAGAGGTTTTTATTTAGTATAGTTTTGATTTACATCAACAAATCTATGCAACTGGCTAAATGTAAGCTCTCTATATAAAACATGTTTTGGGTTTTTTAACACCACAAAAACTTGCCATTGTAACAGGAATGTACACTTTCTTTTATGTAAACTGTTTGGGCAGCATAATCAAAGAAATAAGTAAGAAAAATGGTAGTTAGCCTATAAGTGTGCTCTTGTGAAGCTCTGCAATTCAGACCACAAGATAAAAACAAAGGCTTTCATCAAGATTCCAATTTCCTGCCCTACTTAAATCTGGACTAAGCATGGGGACTGTGGGCCCACTTATAGTATCCATAATAAGACTGTTTAGAAGAAGCAGAGCAAAAGTAATAGGATTGGATATGTTTTTTTTTAAATCGAAGTATAGATTATTTTAAAGCGCTTAGTTAGCCTACTACTTTTATACAACTTACAATTTTTATTTAAATTTTAACTATTTTTCTGCAGAAGGAAATGCATTTTCTATTTTAATTGCATTTTAGGAATGCTGTAAATGCCAGAACTTAAAAAAGTCTTTTATAAATATTGCATTAGGCTATTTAAAGTGGAAGGAGTTATTTTAAATTAAGACCAAATTAATCTACATTTAAAAAAATGAATCTAGCCACAATATATAACTTCCACTTAAATACTTATTGGAGTAGGTTTGTTAATAACAGAACTCACACAAGTTCACATTAATATGCTTTAAATACATTTGGCTGCTTTCACTGAGACAGGAAACGTGAGACTTCCAGAATGTAGCTGTGCTTCCATTTTAATAGCAAAACACAAGACTTCCTCAGTCTGCGTAGTTTGTGCAAAAGCATTGTGAAAAATAAATAAATAAATAATAGAAGAAAGAACAGAAACAACTTGCGGGTTTTAGGATGCACTGCCAACGGTTAGGAGGTCCCAACAATGCTCGGTGCCAGTGCGCGCTCTGCTGACGCAACTACGTCAGTGTGGTTCATTAGATGGCGGACCTATATGTCCCCACAACTGCCCAGGGAGGGACCGAGCAAAGTCACTAAGCCACTCTTACGTTCTCTGTCCGACCACCTGTTAAAAGAGAAGCTGTTGCTCCTGCCGTCCCTCCCGTGTAATAGTAGGCTATGTGGGACGGGATCTGCTCGGAGCGCACTGAGCGGGACGAGCCAGAAGTGGAGTGAAAAGGAGCGGAGTGCGCCGGGGCTGACGCACCGCATGTTCAGCCAGCAAGTTGCCTGACAGAACAAAAAGTCGCGTCGACGGGGAAGGGGACGGCCACTGTCGGATTTAACAGAGCTTTTAAGGATCACTTGTTCCTGCAAAATGAAATTCGCGGAGCATCTTTCATCTCACATCACCCCAGAGTGGAGGAAACAGTATCTACAGTATGAGGTAAAGTGGAATGTGTCTTGAAGGCTATATCAAATAAATGCCAGGTGGATGTGTTCATAAACGAAAATGATCATTATTTCCCTGGGTTTAAAGAAACTGAAAGGTGAGAATTATCATTAAATATGTTGATGACAAGGTTTTAGCAGATGTTTGAATATATGTTTTCAGTTAAAGCATATAGCTTTCTCTTGAGAGCAATAAACCACGGGAAAGATAAGGGATGCCCTATTGTTTATGGAAACGGGAATTGACTGCGGTTGTTAAGAGCCAAAGGGAGCATTCTCTGTTTATAATTGGTGTTTACTGAGCTTTTAACACCTAAAAATAAACGGAAAGACAGTTTATGAAGTAACAATTTTTTTCCCCTATTGCAAAACTAAAAAATAGCTTTACCCCCATTTTAAGAATTCGTTAATTTATCATGTGAATATTTTGCCAGATATGATTAATTCTTTTTTAGAATGAATTGTTTTTGGTTTTATTTCTTGTTTTCTTTACAAATAAAATAGTATTGCCTTCATATTTATTTGATATATATTTTATTCTGTCTTTTTGTGTGTGTGTTCATTTGTTTTTATGCTCATTGTGCTGTAAGTGAGGTTGCTTAAACATTAGCAGTTTACTCTGCAAGGTCACAATTCCACAGTCACTCTCCTCTTAGATTCAGCATTGCTTTCTTTTTATTTAATTTGTATTTCTATAGCTTATGATAGTCTAACATGTACCTTTTATCCTTTCTTACAAAATTTGAAATCTGAATTTCTCATTATTTAGTTTGTTTACCAGAGTTTTGAAAAGAGAATATCTGCATGGAGTGGCTTTTAAAAATTGGTCCCCTTACACAGAGACGATTTTTTATAGTAGTCAGACTACAAGACTTCATCTTCCAGGACTCTCTTTGTTATGTCTTTAGCTTTACAGATAGATTTTGTTTGTACACATGCTCTTTGTTTGGGGCTGTGCAGTATGCGGAGTATTTCATTTTCACGCCCCCCTTCTTGGTGTCTTTGCACTGAGAGCTTTAGCACAGACGCACGGCTCAGTTCCATTTAGATCTATGAATTATAGACAAAGACCCCGTTCTATTCACCCTTAGCAACCTACAGCTTAGACCCAACAGAAAGTCACGGCGCAGGATTTGTTTTAGTAACATGGCTCAGATATTATCTTCAAGTTGGAAGGTCACTACACTAGACGCAGAAATCTCAACATCTTTACATGAATGACATGCTGTCATTAAGGGGTAATAGAAACACAGACGCCATAAGTAAAAGTGTCAAGGATATGAAAATAATGTTTAGGAGGCAATGTGAAATAATTTCTGCAGTAGATTTTATTTGAGATTGTTATTAATGTAAATGCAGCGATGCTATGAGGGGTCTTTGTATGTAAAGACTGAATCTGGCTGAGCACAGGGACAAATGTATGGCCATACCAGCCATTTTACACCTCCAGTCTTTGCCACGACGCTCGCTGACCTGAGATGGATGGTGATAGATTTTCTTTGTCATCTATGTTTCATCTTTTCATTGACAAATATTTTAATTAGACATTTAAATGAACACTCATATAGTTTTGGAAGAAATGCAATTTTACATGCATGTAGATGAAGCCTTGTCAGTTGTTTTTATGGATAATTAAGCTTTATCAAGTCTGCGCCTTCCAAAAACACGGTGATTACAGGCAGTCATTTGTTGTCAGTTATATATGACCACTAATAGAACTGAGGTCACTATATCAAAATTCCCCCCATCCTGAATACTGACCTCTGCAAACACATTGTTTCACATTTGTGACCGACTGTTGTTGAATTGTGTATAATGAGACTTGTTTTCCTGTTCATACACTTTGCATTCTTTCTCAAATCTGAATAATACATACAGTATGTTGAAGAAGGAAGGATGTGTGTTTTCGCGTTCACATTTGTGCCTCTGCAGGTGTTCTCAGTCTTTGTCTTATCCGTAAACACCAGAATAGGTATGGCAGGTAGACAGCTCATGTCTACCAGTGATGGATATCTTACTCAAAAACTGTCTACACTCAGATGGTCTGTAGAAAAGTCAAAATAATAAGTTAATAAGTGAAAGCAAGATGCCTTTTCTGAGGTGATAAACACGGAAAAATGTAATTTTGAACAACATAAACCAAAACGTGTGTGTGTGTGCATCAATCCAGAATTTATGAAGCCCATAATGTGCTTATTCTCATGTAGCCAACAGGCTATAGGTGCTGCATAGTAATTCTGTTCAAATGACACACTAACCTATAATCCCAACAGCAGGGGTCATGTTCATTAGTCCATACAGGAAGCAGCTGCATCCTTGACTTAACATAATATTACGGCCGAACCAAAAGTTGTTCGAACAGATATTTTTCCATCTGTGTGCTGGTTGTATTAATTAACCTGCTGCCCTGTTTTTCTCTCTTCCATGTTTAGAGCAGTCTATTGTGTAGAAAAATGTGCGCCCTCTATTTAGACTGGTCAGCCAGTTTCCAGGCAGATGAGAGGGATGTTCCTGCAGATGAAGGTTGCAGTTAGTGAAACACTTAATTCGACTGAGAATGCATCGGCAAGGCAATTGAGCGATTGAATAATTAGGTGTGGACTTTATCCTGTGGGATTGGAGTCATAAACCTTTATGCTAAACAGCTGCTTGGTATTGAAGTATAAGTCCATGTTCCCCAGAGACATGCCACAAAAGGCAGAAGACTTGCATTTATTTTTGCAAGATTTCTCAAAGTCTAATAGTTGCAGATAAGTTTAATAAATCTTATTAGTTTGTGTTTTCTCAACAAGCAATTTCTGAGTGTTTCATGATTTTTTGTTTTCCAGATTTGTTTTTGTTTTTTAGTTTTTATTGTTAGTACATAGAATATATATTGACAGCAATGTGTTAGTTTTGAGCAGCAGAGATATGAAGAGTAAATGTGTGTGTTTGTATGTGGGCGAGAGAACAAGGCCTCATATGCTTTCCCCCCTTCAGCCTAATCACTGGTGTTACAGTAGCTTATGAGGAGGAGGAGAGTGCAGGTGGAAACTCACACATGAACAATTCAGGTTTGATTTTTAGAAAGTGGTGTTTGTTCAGAGGTCAGAGCACTGTAGCCTCTCTGTCTTTTAGTTAACCTGGATTTATGAGCCATCATGGGTTTTTGCATTGCTCAGATAGACTTAACTGGAACTGTAAATAAAATGTACAAATTGTCGACATAATGTATGAAATCATGATTCGTCTGTCGCGTGCTACATATAAACATTATGTATACAACTGGCATGGCACGGCAACTGCTGAGAACCTCCTTTTCTATACCTCCCTCCTCCCTTCTATCCTCACCTCAGCGTTCCTCCCCCACTGGGAGGACATCTGGTCCCTTACCAGGCCTGCCCTCTGCACCCCTCCTCTCCTCCTTTCAGCCTCCTATCCTCTCTCCTCTTCTCCATGAAGGGATCCAGAGCTGCAGATCTAAGTGATCAGGTAGCTTTGTTTGATCCATAGATCTCTTGAGACTAATAATGGACAACGTGCCATCTCCTCTTGCACGTGATTTAATCCGACCATATAGCACAAAGATATGTCGGTTTGAGTCCACTCAATGTGAAGTGGCTTTTTAAGGATTTAGATCCATTCAGCCGGACTTTGCAGTGCCATATTCATTTTGACACAAGTGTTGTTCTGGTATTATGTTTGGTTTATTTAATGATCCCCTTCATCATTTACATACACAGTCACCCTATTGGTTAAATCAATTCCCTGAAGTGCCACACTGCTTCTCTTTCCTATAATAGCCATCACCATGGTAATCCAGCCATCTTTATCAATGCCTCCCTCCGCCTTTTTAAATCTGAATTTCTATTTCCCAACTGTTGGCTATATTGCCTGTCAGCTATTAGCCAGGACATTATATGACTCAAGTGCTCTTGGTCCCCTCTTATTTTTATTGAAAACAAAAAAACCCCCACAGAAACAGTGTTGTATAACAGATGTTTACCATTCAGAGCGGGCTCGAAAGCATGCAAATTCCAGAACTTTATGTCAAGTATCATCAAGCAAATGCACTGTTTTACTGAGTTACTTCCACCCACACACAGAACTTCCTACAGCGATGCCTCAGTACCATGTTGCAAAAGAATCAGGTGCAAAAACAACCTGGACAGAGACAGGAGCACTTCAAGGTTGTTCCCTCCTGCGATTGAACATTATTTGTTGAGTGTTTGTGAAATTTTAAAGTTTCAGTTCTGTTTTTTTTATCTTGAAGAGATAAGTCTTGTTTCGCTATCTTATTTGGCAGGCTGGGTAAACTGCAATAAGTCCCATGTAAATCTTGCAGATGTTTCTTGTGCAGCTCCTCTTGAAAAAGTTTCCAAAAAGTTCAGGCTAACATGCATTAGATGTCTGATCATCATCATTCCCTTTTAATATTTTTTTTACTTAATCTCACTTTCATAAGCACTAATTTAAACATCCAGATAATCCCAGTTTTACTTCATACATGTATAAACCTCACTACTGGCTAAATCAGCAACCCGTAAGCATACGTAAATAAGTCTTGCTTGCTCAGATTGGTCTTTTTTATTTCTTGTGTCAATGTTTGCTGACAGTGATTTTTATTCTTGTGTCATTACCAGGCATTCAAGGAAATGCTGTATGCTGCCCAGGACCAAGCTCCATCCATAGAAGGTAACACGCTCTGTTAGGATAAACAAACCCAGACGCAGACAGAGAGAAACACTCTCAGACACACTTAAGTACCAAGTGCCCCCTGTTTGGGCAACCCCAGAATAACAACCCTGCATCTGCTAAAAATAGGCAGAAATCATGCAAACTCATTACAGCTCTCTCTCCAAAGTCTTGACCTAAAGCTTTTAACTATTCCATTAACTTGCATAATATCATGCATAATATCTCACTCCCGGTCATCAGTAAACAGGGAATGAGAAAAGTGCTGAGAAGCAATTTTAACGAGGTTAACTTTTGTTTGAATGAATGAATGCAGTAGTTTACGGTAACTGACTGATTAAAAATAACACATCATAAAGTCAGCATGTCATGAGAACTGAAGGGTCGCCACTAATACAGCAGAGATAAGGAAGGCCACCGGCTAAAATTACTCTGGCATTAGGCTGCAAGTGCTACGTAAGGAGGGAAAGAATTCAAACCATTTGTTTTCATTTCAGATAGGCATTTGTAGAAGTAAACAACTTTCTTTAATAGCAGGGTTGACGAGTCTTTGACGGTGATGTGACATGCTGCACCGACCAGGGGCAATAAAAAATAGTCTTTGACCCATATATGGGTGCAGAAAAGTTTCTTCCACCATACTTGGATGTCTGCTTTGCTGAAAAGCTGAATGTGTGCTCGAGCCCAAACAACTGGCTGTGTGGTGATAGATCTTTCTGTGTTACTACCCACCCCATAGAGCTGCAGCTCCCACAGCTCAGTTCCAGCTGAGTGGACTTGATGTGGATGGGAGTATGATATTACACTCTCCAAAAGCGATGAAGATGTAGCACACCCTCACGGAGTATGTGTGGATAACAGCTTTCTCTTAGTGTGAGCTTTAAGCGGCAAAATCAGTTTAAAAAATTGTTAATTTGATTTTTAATTACAGTATAGACACTTAGAATATTAATTAAATGTGATTTATCTGTGCACATACATTTTTCTTAGCATTTCAGAGCTTGTGTGGGTGTTTTGCGGCTGTAATACGACTTCTCTACTGTAATCATCGGTGCATTTCATCTTGTTTGTGTATAACACATGGACTGCGTGTTTCCTCTGAGCGGGCTTTGTAAGCTTAGTGTAGGTGAAAAATGACTTCCTATCTCAGGTCTGAGCTGTTCACATAGGTCACCGCTCTGTCTCTGTCTGCTTGTTGCAAGATAGGAGACTGTATGTTGTGAAAAGAGATAGGATCAATCAATCAGTTTAAAATCTCTAGTCTGCCATTCATCTGGTATCACTGTAACATTTCGAAGTTCCCCACTCAATCACATTGATTTGCTGTCGTGACACACTTGCACAGTACACGTTGGCAAAGAAGTCATGGTCAGTGGAATGTAATATTCAGTGGTGATTGTGAAAGAAAACATTAACTTTGATCTGCTTATGTTATAGAAAGATAGAAAATGTCTTTTCAGTATTATCCTGAGAGAGAGAGAGAGAGGCTGTAATGAAAACAGTGGCCAAGACAATTGGTGTTATTGAGCCCTGTGATTCTCCTGTGGCTGCGTTTGTTGGCTTTTCATAAGAGAAACAAGATCATTGGGTTTTCTAAAAGATGAGCTTACTGCAGCACATTTCTTCACTTTAAACTTATCCAATCTGATTAGGTTTGAATTAGACCAAACTGATATCAGAAATAATATTGCATTGATAGCGATTTTTTGTTATTCAGACTTTGTGAATGAAGAGGAAATTCTTATAGAATGCAAACACTGAGATGCTGCCTGAAATATCTAATTTCATTAATATTGTTTTTCTTGGGTTTTTTTATATTTTCAAAAGTTTTGGAGCATAACTTTCCTTTCTGTTATTTTTTCGCTAAGTAGTTTTTAACCCTTAACAAATGCTATTGACTCTTTTGTAAACACTTAAAGGAATACTCCGCCCTCAGAATGATGTGCCTTCATTTTGTACTCACCCTCATGCTGATTAACACTCTGGAACACTTTCTTGATGTTCATCATGTAGCCGGAGATATCAGGAGTTT
>JAVQJG010133102.1:0-25945 GCA_036024015.1 Craterocephalus amniculus | reverse complement strand
TCCTGCTGGAAGCAGCATCAGAAGATGCTCCACTGTGCTCAGAAAGGGATGGACATGGTTAGCAGTGATACTCAGGTAGGCTGAGCTGGTTAACTGTGTTCACATGAATGAGCCCAAAGTGTGAATGAAGTGTACTATATGAGTACATTTACCTGCAGCTGGAACCATTGACACAAGGAAATGTATTTGTTCCATCCATTTTCTGTACCCATTTATACCAACGCAGGGCCACGGGTGGATGAAGCCTGTCCCAGCAGCTACAAAGCAAGAGGCAGGTGCACCCTGGACAGGTTGCCAGTCCTCACAAGGCAGGCAGAAAGACAAACAACCACTTATGTTTACTCATCAAGAGAATTTGACCAATTAATCTAACATGCATGTCTCTGGACGGTGGGAGGAAGCTAGAGAACCCACATACACGGGAAGAACATACAAACTTTGCACAGAAAGGCCCTGCTCGATATTGTTGTATTGTTATTGTTGTTCTGCTATAAAAGCTAATAAACACCAGAAAACACCAGACCCCTTGATGCTCGGTAGTAATGAAAAAGCTTAAACCCAGAACATCTAAAGGATGTAAAAGCTTATCACCCTCATCACTAATCAGAAAAAGTAGTTTTTAATTACTTTAGCTGACATGTCTGATAACTGGATGGTCAGCAGGCTCATAAAGAGAAGCAACTTAAAATAAGTATAAAGCAAATCAGTGATCTTCTCCTAAACCTAATTCAGTAGTTTTGGTGCCTAAACCTAACCAGTGACTCAAAAATGACAAGAAGTTAACAAAAAATCAAGAAGTAAAAGGGAAAAAAATCTAAATATTATTAATAATAATAAGCAGCAACTGCGAAGGAAGCTGAATCTATAAGCGAGCAAGAGAGTACACAATCCATTAGGCTTGAGTGAAGTTTTACCCCCACCATCTGTCCAACCTGTTTTTCTAGAAACTTTATATACTTCACTGTTATCAAAACATGTCACCCTCCCCTATCTGACATGACAAGAGAATTTAGTCATGCAGAAAGTTTACAGTCTTGTTTTGTAAAACTAACATACGTTAAGGAATGAATCAGCTGATTTATCAAGCATCTGGAGTCTTATTAGACCATTAAGCCACTGTCCATGTAAAGTTACATGGACAGAATACTATTATCAGTTCAAAAAATAAATATTTTTACAGTAATCATTGATGATACATGGTTTACTTTAAGAAAACCCCAAAACAATTGAATAAATATTGAAAAGCCTGCAGATACATTTGATGTTTCAGCTGAAAGGCGACATCATTGTGGAGCTCAGTCATTAGAAAAGGCTGTTCTTGTCGGCAGGAGTGATCTCATGTATCTGGGATTATAATTAATTCATCCATTAATTTATGATAATGGTCACCTCGTCGGACATTATGCCTTCCTTATTTGAAGATGAAGAATCCTCTGACTGAAGGTATGGGCAGGTGAATGACAGTGTCTTCAATGCCATCCCCACCAGTGTTCCTACACATGAAATTTCAAAATTCCATGTTTTCCAGACCAACATTTCCGGACTCCAGTAAAAAAATAAATCAAATTAAAAAATATATTTATGAAATTTGAGTAAACACATGTGCATCATCAAAATAAATAATGGAATTGCATTTTCATTATTGTGTTGCCAGATTGTGGGCAGGATATTAGTTTGATGGGTACATCGCATAGCAAATTGCATGCTAGAATAGTGGATTATATACCATTAGGTTAAAAAGACTCCTTCGACTCTGTAGTGGTGCAGTCCAGGTTCACAGAGCAACAGGAAAAGTCTGGGATATCTAAAGTGTCATGGGGTCTTTTTTTGTGTGGAAAGAAGCTTCATTTTGAGTCAGGAAAATAAAAAATCTGGGTCATTAAGTCAACAGATGGGCTGGTTTGTAACTTATTTAGTTGCACTGTTCTTAATTGAAAAAAAGTTGCTGTTAATGAAAAACCAAGAAAACAAAAATAAAGACATATGTATAATCATTTGCTTTCACTACACTTGTAGTTCAAATTATTCATACATAACTTTTCCATTTAAATTTTCACTTTCCATACATTCCATTCTTGTGTAGGAACCCTGCTCCAGAGTGGTACGTAATCTGCAGACGGTCATGTCAGATTGAGTAGATCCTCCCTTTAAATGTTGTGAAACCATATCAGAATGGAAATACTTTTAACCCCAGAGGGAAACTACTCCACGTATCCTAAATGTTTCAAATATTTAGTCTCCTCCATCATCTGGCATTTTTTATGATTTCCATTTTAGCTGAAAAGCACTTTATTCATGACAGTAAATTAAGTTCCCAATTAAAGCTCCCTAATGTGAAGCTGGTGTTCTGGCTCCCCCTAGTGGTCAGAACCAATTCCATGCGCGCAGAAAGGACCTGATGTAAAAAATCCAAGCAATGACAGGGTTTGAAATTGAAATCACATTTATTGTTTGTTCTGGAGTTGATTCATTTAAAACTTAACCCTTTGTGTACAGTACAGTTCATTCCTCGAATGTGTCTTTTTCCTTTTAATGTTCTTGTCATTTCACTGTATTTTTAAACACACTCACACATACACACACTCACATCCAAAAACACGGCAAGTTGCACCAGCTGAGGCTCCAGTTCACGTCACACATCGATGCAAAGGGAGGATCTTATCCCACTGTGTGAAGCGGTCCCCCTACAGTGCGACTTGTTGCCTTTAGGAGTCTTTTTTTTAAATATACTGGGTTTGGACCATTGTGTTGAAATGTTTCCCTCGCATTCAGCCACTTGCCACTCTCACCAGCACCAAAGTTTTCAGCTTGGAGAAGCTAACAGGTAAAATGAAAAAAACTAAAGATTCACCTTGCAGGACTGCAAATACAGAAATGCACAGAGCGATAAGAAATACAGAGCATCAAATGCCAAAAATCAGATCACAACAGAGGAATTAAGATCACTTATTTCTCAACTACCTTGCTAACAGAACTGCCGATAGCTCTACCAGCACCAGCAGCCGAAGTATATGTAGGTATATAGTATCTATGCTCCATAAAATGGACTGAGGGCGGGGGGTGTGTTTGGGTTGAACAGTCATGATTCAAGCTGGGCAACATTGGAAAAAACGCTATAAGGTTGCCTGCATGGACCCTTTGTTTAGTGCGTCACTTCCAGGTGGATACCAAGACATGAAGCAGCAAATAATAATAACAAAAAACAGAGAAACAGCCCGGACTTCATCCTCAGGAGGTCAGATGTGTGTCTGAATTATGACTGGGGGCTCAGAAGCCCTGCTGCAACTGGTTTGGTTTGTATTCATGATTTACTGGAATAGTAATAATATTCTAACTAGCCCGGATGTTTCAAGCTGAGGGAATTCAGATCGCAGCTGGTTCGCTTCGTTGTTCTGTGGTAGCTTCACCCCCCCACCCCCATCCTCCGCTTGCCATCAGGTCCAATGAAAACAGATTTACAGAGGCAAAACATGGGAGTAAACAAACTCTTTGGCACATCCTAACACGGCGAAGGATGCATTTCAGTCCAGACGGGACTGCAACGGAGCTGAGGAGGCGTCTTTCAGGCAAGCAGGTTTACTTCAGCTTTTCTCTTCATAAAACCAGAGCGGGACACACACTTGCAAACACATTGGCTATGTATATGTACAAAAACATACAAACTAAAAACACACAGACACACACACGCTCACTGCGGACTTATTATCTCCAAACATTCCTAGGTTATAATCTTTAAATGACCTAACTTTTTTTTACCACATTCAGATGCAAAAAACAATAAATAAATTATTTGGGTTGAATCGAAAAGAAGAAGGCAGGAAGAAAACGGCGACGCCATCACTGGAAAACGAACTGAAACAAGTGGGCGTGAGCGCTGCGGCCCCAGTTCTTAAAATCTCAAAGCTTAAAAAAAGAAAAGTGACGTCGCCTTTCGCCCCGACGCCACGTACAAACCATCGATGGCATCAAAGGACCGGAGCATACGCTGGCCTGCGTATGGATGTGTGCATTTAAAGGAATGAGTAGGTGCTTTGAGCTACATTCAAGCTAAATGTAGAAAGGGGGGGGGGGGGTGGCGTTACACTATAAAGTTAACTCGAGGGATTTTCCCTTCTTGGGTGTGCTTCCGCTTTCTCCGATCAGAATTAGCCGGCGTTTAAATAGGCATCCCATTAAGTGCTGAGTGACAACTTTAAAAGTGCCTTTTTACCACGTTTATAGTCCCGACCGCGAGACTAGCATGATTGGAAATGTCACGATGAAAGCAGTCAGGACCTTTAAAAGAGACGCTGAAGCCGATGAAACCTGTGTGTCGGTAGAAAAGATCAAAGTCTTGAAGGTTTTTTAGTAGTGCGCTGCTCATAAGGAGGGAAGGTTGGGTGGGACTGTAGTGTGTGCGGGGGTGGGGGCGATGGCGGGGTTAGGTTGGTAAAGGGCAGTTTCATCCCCCCAAGTCTCCCAGTGAATGAGAGAGGTACAGTAACACCTGGACATTCAATATAAACAAGGCAAACACAAAACGTTTGTTCGTTTCTTCTCATAACCTCGGACATTTCCCATCGCCGATCCACCGATGAGCCTGGGGAGCTTCGTTCCCATGGTAACAGGACTTAGTAACAGTCTGGAGCTGCTTCAAAGGTGCTTGGGGCTCAGAGGGCTCCTTGGAGGGAAAATGCTGCTCCTAAACACTTTGTGAAGAGGAAAAAGAAACGGATGGAGAGGAATGGGCGGTGATGGAGTCGGGCTCACGCTGTCTGGGTGGGCAGAGGAATGGGGGGTGGAATCAGGGAGGGCTGCTCCTCCGAGGGAGCGATGGCGGGGGCGCAGTCGGCTGGAGGCGTAGGGGAGCGGCTGCTGGGCGCTGTGGAGCGGGGGGGGGTGGAGGTGGTTCCGGAGGTAGAGGTGGAGGCCAGCGCGGAGCGGCGCGTCAGGGCGTGGCCGGCGGCGGCAGACTTGTCGTAGTTCATCTTGACGATGTGCTGCTGCAGGTGTCGGATCCAGTCCTCCTGCACCGACAGCGGGCCGTGGAACTCCACCTCGCAGAACCTGGCGCCGACAAAAACATTTCAGCCGCAACGACCGGGACAAACTCACTGCAAAAGGGTGATGCTTCCGTCGCGCGGGGGGGGGCTGATCCCGTCAAACGTTCGTATTTTTATTCTTCTTTCTCTTTCCTTACTTTCTTCTCTTCTCTCTTTTTTTTCTGTTTTGCGATATCTCGGTTTAACCTCATCACTTCCTTTCTTAATCTCCCTTCTCCTTTTGTCTGGTCCAGCAATATTATGTAAAATACAATTGCAACCAATAAACAGAGCAAATAAAATAAATTAATTCTGAATATACTATATATTTATAAAGCTCCTCTTGGCAAAGCAAAATCTGTCCAATACAACAAAGCAACCAGACAGCATCTTTCTGCTTGCTACGATGCTGGAAAATGAAAAGGACAAATTTTTTTTTAAAAGGAAAAAAAAACATTTGTGCTTTACATCAGAGCTCCTCTTTGTTGCTTAAAAATCCCAAATGGTTCCCGTTTCTCCACATGCCGCATTAGCGACAGAAAGTAAAGCGCTGCCTGCGGGGCTATGGGGGAGGGGCTGCTTACGGGGGATTACGGGACTATTTAAAACTTAGACACTTCCATTAATGACACAGTCTCATCATTTGTCATAGGAAAAGCTGGAGCCCTCTGTGTTTAACTCACCGGCACTTCAGGGTGTAGACCTTCCCCACCAGTTTAACCAGTGGGTAGGAGGGTGGCTTGGGCACCAGGGCGGGGACGGTGCCTGTGCGTGGCGGCTTGGGGGTGCCGCTGTCCCTCTCCGCTCCATCTGGGAAGGACGGGTGCTTCAAAGGTCGACGCTCAAAACCTTAACGAGAAGAAACAGTGTGAGGCGTCGGTTCCCGGTTCAGTTGGAGGGAAAACTGCTAAATGTGGATCAAACGTTTGTTTAATGTGAAAATATGGCACCTTCCTGCAGTTTTCTGACGATCTTCAAAGCCACATTTTAAAAAAAACTAAACAGCTCAGCTCGTGGCAGATGGAAAACATGGAATAAAAACTATCTGACAGCTTTGACCTTTGAATACAAAGACATGTAAGAACGCTAATGACAAACCAGCCTCCAACAAACACTGCATCCATTCTGGGCTGAATGTGCAGACATATATAACTTCCTGTCCTAATGGGTGAATGAGTCATTGCTTGTTTCTCTAGTTCTCTTTCAAACATTCACCCCGATGAAAAGCTCCAGTTTCTGCATTTATCGTTCTTTTTTTTTTTATTAAAACAAAGACATTTGTGTTATAATATTACCACAAAAAGTATAGTTTAGTGGATTATTTCTGCGTTTTGATAATACCAGTTGGTTTTATACAATACAAAGATGTAAGCCAGATTGGTCGCCTTCACAACGAGGTATAAGCTGTAAAGATCTTATTTCTGTCTTTTTAAAAAAATACACGTAAACATGAGGGTAGTGCCACCAAAAATGTGTCAGAATCGCCTGCAATTCTTTCCTGTTGGTATTTGCTTTTGTTCTGAGTAAACATCCGTGGACTGACGTGGAATCTGATTGGCACTTCATTGATCGATGCATCAGAAAGAGATTACGGAGCCAGAGGTGATCCCATTTCTCCAGAATCTAATGCCCTGTTTCCACTGAGAGGTAAGGTAAGGGTCGGGTACATCGGTGGGTTCTCAGGGTCTCTGGTTCTCTGGTTCTGATCCGGTCCTTGGGTCTGACCAGGGTCTGGTCGGCTCTGGAGCTTCAACGTTTCCTCCCACAGTCAGTGATGAAGTAGAACTGGGCAATATATTGAGATTTTCAGATATAAGGGAATTTCGTTTATATCGAGTTAGCTTGTTTTGAGTTAAAAAAAATATGTCTTTCTTAGCATTTTGCACAACTGTATCATTGAAAGGTATTTTTCTTTATTTAAATACACATGTACTTTAAATTTAGTCAAATATTTGAATGCCGATGTCCTTCGGATCCTTCATAAAAGTGCATTTAGCTCTCAAAGCTGTTTTTTTGTTTAGGTGACCAAAAACATTTATATAGACATGTGAATCGCATATCGTGATTAAGAAAATAATCATTGTGATATGAAAATTGGTTCACAATAAGATATGACTAGCATGAAAAGGAGGTGATGAGCTGTTGTGGCCGTGGGTGGATCTTATACACACAACTAAAGTCCCTGACAGTGTCACAACTGTAAAAATAGCTAATGTGTGTTATTTCATTACTATGGAAGAGTTCAAGCATCCAACCCACCAAGAAACTCAAACCAGACTGAATACCATCAGGTGAGTATTGCAGGGATTACGATACACACACGTTTAGATGTGTTGCTCAATACACAAAAACATCATCCTCCCAAGTTGTACCTTGATGTAAAGGTGACTAATTAGGCTTTCCAGTGATGTGTTATATGTATTATTAAAAGAGGAAAAGTAATCCACCAAATGCAACTTTCCTTACTTTTTATGCCACGTTTGCAGCAGTGAGTTGCTTAGCCTCAGTAAAACCTCTCCATACATACATTACTTACACTGTCACATTTGACTGCTTACATTTCAAAGGATATTTAAGACGTTTTAACATTTTTAATTTATTTTACTGTTACCAGAGTGATTACAAAGGATGCAACAATACCTTATCTATTGATAGGGGTGCTGAAAAAATCATTTTTCATCAGAATCGAGATTCTTGTTCATCAAGATTCTAAATCTTTTCAAAATGTCAAAGAATCAATTTTTTAAAAGACTTAAAATTTATTTGCTTGACTTTGAAGTTACTTCTAAGTTACAAAGACATGTTAAACTTTGCGAGGTTAGCAAAATTTAAACCATTTGTGAACAAGAATAATCGATTTTCTTTAAACTAACTAAAAACAATTCCTCTGAGCTCTATCTGATCAATAGAGGAATAAAGTTAATCAGCATGTTTTGTTTCTAAAAGAGGATTGAATGTGAATGAGGTCAGTTTGAATCAATCTATTCATCACCCCAAGAATCAGAATCGAGTTTCTATAAGATTCACATCCCTATATAATAACATTTGCATGTCAATATTAAGATTTAGAAATGCTGTCTGTCATTATAGCGATATATTGTATATTGTTCTCAGATCTATAATAACAAAGCCAAAACGCAGCTTACCCACCGTTGTAAATGAATATATTTGTAGAGGTTGAGGTTCAAGATTCTGAATCGTTTCAAAATGTCCAAGAATCTATTTTCAAGACTTTGCTTGACTATCAAAGTTACTGCTTAGTGACAAAGATATGTTCAACTTTGCAAAGTTAGTTTTATTAAAAAATAACCAGTTTTCTTTGATCTAATAAAAAAACTATTCCACAGAGCTTTTTCTGACTTCGAAATTTTTTGGGTTGAGGTTTAAGAGTAAAATATTTAGTCAAAAGTTAAATGAAAAAAGCCAAAAGCATTGAATAAGATGTAAAGCATGCAGGTGTATTTCCTCGGCATATGCTGCATCCCTGCATACCTCTGGGCAGGCGGACATTCAGCTCGCTGCGAGCCACCTGTGCTTGAAGTGGGAGGCCGCCACCGAGCCGCGAGAGACTGGGACTGCTGCGACCCGGCCTGATGGGAGCCACCTGTAAACTGGTACCGGCTTCGTCCTCGGTGGTCTTGGAAGAGCCCTGGCTGACCTCGCGGCTCAGCGGTCGCAACAGGCTAACGGCCAAAGAAGAAGACCATTGAGAGGAAGAGGAGGAGGAGGAGGAAGAGTGGGCCTTCTGCAATGAGATGGGGAGGATGTGATCAGAATGTGCCGATGCAGCAAGACGTCTGCTCCTCTGGAAGATGGACCATGAGCGATGGCGTCAGCGCTGACACGCCCTGGTGTAAACACACACAGCCTCAGCTTATCCTAAACTGAACTGTCTCATATTTAAAAACAATTAGAGCGGATTTCTTTGGGAAATATGAAGCCATAACAAGCAAATAGTTAGTTTTGCTTAGCTTAAAAAACTACAAATAAAGGTGGCCTATGCTGACAAAAAAGCTCCACAGGGTTGCTATTTTTTCATTTTATAGCCAAAATAAAATGATTATTGTGGAAAACAAAGTAATACTTATTGTTTTTAGTATAGTAATTTCTCTATTGTAACAAAGCTAAAATCTTACATTGTTGGAAAGCCTGTTTATTTCCCTTTTACAAATGGTTCTTTTTACAGTCTATGGTGAATACTCGATTCTGATTGGCTGCAGGGTGTCTGTGGAAAAGTGTTGTAGCTTGATTGTTCTAAATAATTGCACTGGCTCAAATGCTAGTTATAAACGTGGCAACAGAAACTCACAGTTTATTTATCACAACGGCAAGACAAAAGACAAAAACATGAGGGATTTTAGTTTCCTTTAACCTATTTGATGAATTCAGCCATTTTGAAAACTGGAATGCAGCAGAAAAGAACGAGAAAAGAGAAAGAAGAAGAATGAGATGCGAAACAAGGAGGCGACACCGGAGGAATTAAACAATTTAAATGACATTGCCGTCCAGGCAACCTTCATCGGCCCGTACAGCTTGACCTTTCCTTTCATACTATCATCTCTACCCCTGTGCGATTCTTTAAAACTAAATTTCATATCATCCTCTGGACACACACAAGCAGTAAGAGGTGCACTTGCCCAATGAAATGACACTTTGTGTCACCGAAAATATCATTAAACAGTCATCTCTCTTTACTCCAATAGGTTCAGTGGCCAAAGCCGGTTACCTTGGCAACGCTACCCAACATGCGATATTAAATAGTCCAGTTTCCCGCTTCTTGTGAGAAATGTAACAATTTCAACTGTAAAAACCAACAGTGACGTTTTTTTTACCCGTGAATCAGGTTAAAGGTGACGCTGGCTGGAGACTGTGTGGGACCAAGAGAGCCTGCCACACTCACACCTTTTGGAGCTGCCAGTTTATTAGACTAGAGATCCATAAACATATAGAGGACTTATGTGGAAAAAATGCTCCCTTTCAGCTTGGAGCCTTGTACCTGGGTGACATAAAGTATGAAAACCGGCACACCTTGGACAGAAAACTAGTGAAAATACTCCTGGATGCAAGCAGAAAAGCTATCACAAGGCGTGGTTGATGGTGGAAGCACCTAGTATGGATGAATGGATTAATATTTTACATGATATCTACTGCATGTGATGGAAAAGATGCCTTCTGCTCTCAAAAAGCAAATTTTACCAAGTGTGGTAAAAGCAGAAGCCTGTTAGATCAGATTTCATCTGAATCCATTTAACATGCAATTATTTTCCTCCTTTTGTATCTCTTTATCTCTTTCTTTCTTTTAAGGAGGAGAAAGAAGAGAAAATTAACTTGTTTGCTTTTTCAGTCCATTATCCTCCCATTTTGTTTGAGTTTGAAATATCAGGTAAGCTCTTGGTTCATATTTCATAGGTTTGTTTAAACTTAATTACTCTTTAATAACCTGTAGAGAGAAACAGCGACTTTGTTAGAGCATCTGTGGAGATGACGCTGTCCTCGGATTGTCGAATTGACATATGAATAATTGATTTAATATTTATTTCGTAAGTGACCATGGTATAAGTGGGATAATGTCCTTCCAGGTGTCCATTATCAGACATGAAGGGATGATGCCGGAGAAACCGTCCTTCGCTTTGTGTCAGACAGTTCACACCTCCACATCCTCCATTCACTTCTGATAGCAAACCTCGTCTGGCATTATCCCTTATTTAATCCCACAGCTGTGTAACCAAGCTGGAGATCAGAATGAGGAGGAGGAACCAGGACGCTACGCCACTGAGGCCCCCGGTTTTTATATGAAGTAAGTGTTAAATTGTCAATATGTCTCGTCTCTTCAGACTACAATCATCCAAACCAATGAACACACCACAAAAGCCAATAACAGAACAAGCTCTTTGGCACAAGCAGAGAAGACTTGGCAAGTTTTTTTTATAGTACCACCCACATGCTAAACTCTGCTGCTCATCCCACAAATGTGCTTCTCTTTAAATCTGGCAACAAGGCTTTCCAACAAAGTCAGATTAAATGCCAAAAAACATTGTTATAACGAGGAAATAATTACCAGACACAATTCATCTTACTTTTTTTGCCAAGTGTAAAACTCCTTAATTAGTCTGAAAATAAATAAATAAATAAAACTGCGTCTCCTCAAATGTTAATGAATTATTCAGTCTAAAGTTTTCAATCCGTTCAGGTCAGAAACCAGATATAGCACACTCAACTTTAGATAAAACAGTGTTTTCTGGGCTAAAAAGGGAGAAACTAAATACTGCACATTCCACTTAACGGCAACAAATCTCAAGAACGTTACTCACGACACACACACACATTGTGAAGAGGCTGGCTTTTGCAGCAGGACAATGAGCCCTAGCAGACCTCGAAATCCACCATGATAAAGCAGCACAAGCTTTTAGAGAGTCCTCCACAATCTCACTGACCCAAATATCATAGAAAATCTGACATGCAGAGTATGCAGCTCAGCCAAAATGTCTCAAAATGAAAGAACTGAGCCAGAACATTTTTAACAACAGACAGATCCGGCTGGAAAAAAAAACTCCTAAAGGGGAGTTATTATAAAGCATGGTGCACAGACCTCAACAGAGACTATTAGGCTGTTTTATCTATGCTTGTGAAATTAAAGCGAACAGTCTAGCTGGGTTTTTATTTACTTCACTTCAGAAATCAAAACAAGGGTCGTGATAACAACTGACCCATTTGCAACAATAATGTGTAATAGCTCATCAGCTCTGTAATTCACTGCTTTAACAGCTAAAACAGCAGGTAATCATGGCGACTGGTTGGAATGAGCTGGTATTTGGGTTTTACACATGTCTACAAAGCAGCTGTTTGTGGGTGTTTATCCAAAAACATACACATAAAGGCTTGGTGGCATTATAATAACGCATATTTTCTAATAAATGGACTTGTTATTGTGTGAAAGTACAATATGCGTTAGTTGGGGTGAGCACAATGAAAACAATAAGCCGATATGCAGCTAAGCTATTCTCAGCTCCACCACAGAAATGTACCTCATAAAGTAAAGACCAAGATATTTCACTTCAATTTTAAAAAAAGCAGCCAGAAGCTGAGCTGGATGGAAACAGAACAAAGAAAAGTACACGCCTCGTTAATTAGATGTGAACAAGTCATCAAGGTTTTTAGCATTTACCCCACAATTAACTGAAGCTGAGCCCCCTCTCCTCTGTTAACATGTGAATTTATCATTCCTATTAATAGAGAGGCGACATCATACGTTTCCCAGCATAGTTCCACCCAACCTCACAGTGAACAGATGTCTGATCAGCTAGAAACAATCCACTAAAGAGGCTGCGAGGGGTTTTGGCTCTTTTGTAAAAGTACATCTACATAACCTGAGATGATCTTAAAATGTATTCCTCTTCACTTATCTCATGTCATCATCTCTTTTTTAAAATCATTACTGCACATTCATGCTTCCATTTGTAAATATATTATACTTTACTATGAATGTAACCAACTACTTATCTTTAGGCTGAAACCAAAAGTCTACAGAGAACAATCAAAGGTATAATAAGGATTATATTAATTACTGAATCTTTTGTTATAAAAATGCTAGGTAATAAATAACCAAACGTGGCATGTGTCATATGCCATGCCCAATAATTAACAGCTATACTTGGCATTAATTAATCTGCTCATTATCTACTCAGGAGGAAAATAACAACAAGCTAAAGCACAGCATCTTAAGCGAGTTAAACTAATAGCGCAACTTGCAGGTTATGTATTTTTATTTTCATGTATTTTTTGAGGCATAAATGTAGAAATCCAGAAGAATAAAATAAATTTGGATTCTGAGCCATGCGACTAAAAAAGCAGCATGTCATTTTACATCATGTAAGTTGGAAACTGCAGAGAAAATAAAGAAATTTCCTTCATTTCATCAATGAAGACCATATTTGGACCTAAAAAAAGTTTTTTAGAGTCCAAAGTTCCCAGACATAAGAAAATAATTCCAATTGAGGAGCGAGCTTTCCTGCCTGGTGTCATTTCGTGCAGGCGAAGAGAAGGGACTTCACTAATGAGCGTGGGGGAAAACTTTTGTTTCTAATTCTGACAATTCTCACGTTGTTAAAAAGTGTATAACTTTTTTTTTTTTTATTCAATAGCCATTCCAACATGTGTATACATTCTGTGATGTTTACCATTAACCCTTTTGAGCGAAACTGTTTCAATTTTACTGTTCATCATTAAAAAGAGCCCAGATGTTGCCCAAGATAAGAAGCACCACAGAATTGCTTCATGGAAATGTTAAGCGTAGTAAATGTAAAGAAAAGCTATTTCTTCTGTAAAAATGCCACCTAACATCAAATACATAAATAAAATAAACATAAAACTACTAGAAAAGTCATTTTGTTTATCATGTATATGTTAAGGACAAAGCGAGTCAGTAGAAGTGCTAGCAACTGTAAGCTAACATTAGCAATCATTAGCTAAGTGTTCTCGTTTTCCTAACCAAACTATTTAATCTCGGGTACTGACATGACTGTAGCTCATAAATATAAGACTGTGGTTTGTTTTAAAAAACGTTGGATCCAGATTTCTATCATAGTAAGCCTAGCTTGGCTGTGCTCCCTCATGTTTTTCACTTCAAAACTAAAGAAGTGTTCAAATAAACAACACTCAAGTAACTCCAATGTTATTGTGGCACATAAATACACATATTTTCTTAAATGTAGTTCACAGTAAATGCTATTGTATTTAAATCAACTGAGCTTTAGGTCGTATTTTAATCAAAGCTAACAATTATCTATTGTTTGTTGATTAATCAATCAGTGGTTAATTATTTTAAATATAAGTATTCGGTCCTTAAATTCAGGTGTGCAAGCCCAATGCCAAATGTTTAGTTGGGTTTACCTCCCTGGGATAAGAAAAAATCATTAATGATACAAGGACATTTAAAAGGTAATCTGCTCTGTATGTGTGTCACATCATAGCTCAGGGAAAAAGGTGTGACAGTGACGCAAATGCACCAGAAACTAAAGCAGGCGGGGTGAAAAGAAAGAGAGAGAACAAAAAAACATACATTTTCTTCCATCAGCAGCTTGCCATAATTTGTCTGAAGATGAAACATAAGCTCTCAGGCACTCTGGTTTCTATGGCAACTATCAAGTCAATAGCTATCAAGTCCCCACAGTGATTTTTACAGAGTGTAAAAGACACAGGATCTACAGTTCGGCTCGAAGCTGCGAGACAACACCTCTGAAGCTATCCAAGACACAAAATGTCTGTCATGCCACCAGCTGAGGCCTTGTTAGATCTCAAAGCGTGACGCCTGTTTACAGGCAATGTGAAGAGAACAAAAGGTAGCTCAGTGGGTTCTGATCCTCTACTGTATAGTTGTTTAGCCTTAGCGGGAGGTTCACATCCTTCTGCTGATAGCTTCCATTTTTATGGTGAGCAAATAAAACCCATTCACATCGGTAACAGGATTTGATGACAAGTCAGAGGCCTAAAATTGAACCCATGCAGCTCCTTCCATTCAGGAAAAACACACACTGATCTCAGACGCTACTCTGTTGTACATTACCAACCACCAACAAACTCCTCACCTTCTTGAGGGCAGAGCGGTTACCCTGCATGTAGCTACGGTGCATCTCCAACACCTTCTGCGGCCTGCTGCGAATCCAAGCGCTAAGCGTCTCAATAGGCGATCCATTTACGGACCACTCAGTTACACCGAACTGTCTCAGGTGGGCTCGCGCATGGCTGGCTAAAGCCTTTCGATTCTCAAAGTAGAAGCCGCACAGTTCACAGCTGGGGTCTGAAAAACACAGGGTAGGAGTAAACAGAGGTCTTTATTAGGGGTGTGAATCTCACAGCAACTCACTTATCAATTCGATTCCGATTCTTGGGGTAACGATTCGATTCTGTATCGATTCAAACTGATCTTAATTCAAATTCAATCCTCTTTAATAACAAAACATGCTGATTTACTCTGTTCCTCTATAAGCCAGAAACAGCTCTGAGGAATTGTTTCATTAGTTGAAAGAAAACTGATACTTTTAATCAAAAAACGGTTTAAACTTTGCTAACATGGCAAAGTTTAACATGTCTTTGTCGCTTAGCAGCAGCTTTGAAAGTCAAACTAATCATTTTTAGTCTTTTAAAAAATCGATTGTTGGAAATTTTGAAACTATTCTGAATCTTGATGAACAAGAATGGCGATTCCGATTAAGAACAATTTTTTTTCACCACCACTAGTTTTTATTGCAAGTAAATGACCAGGATGAGATGGATTTAGCTCCTACAACTCACCCTGGTGTACCGGCTTGTCCGGTGACGGTTTTCTTTTGAGGGAGAAGTCCTGTGGAAGGGGTGAGAAAGTCTTAAGCCGAAGCGGTGATGAGTGGGCGGTCTCCATGGACTTGGCCTCTTCTGATAAAGGCCTCTTCCCCAAAGGAGACATCCTGAAAAACTTCCCTGTAGATAAGGTCGAAGAAGAGCCCCCCAAACCAAGTTTCTGGTACCTTGACCCCGACTGCAGCAAACTGAGTGGAGATTTATTAAATTTTGAGGACTGGTAACCCAAAACACCCAAACCCTCCGAGCCTCTGGCACCGCTAGAGTTTTCCCATGAGGGACTGTTGGCTCCTTGGCTTGACTCTTTCTTCACTCCGTGGTCCGAATGAGAGGAACCCCCTACCCCTCTCTTGTGCATGACTTCCCTCAGAGTGTCAATAGGCGAGCCATTGACGGACCACTCCGTGATACCCATCTGACGTAGATGGGAGCGTGCGTGGCTCGAGAGGCCTTTACGATTCTCAAAGTATTCCCCACAGAACTCACAGCGGATGTCTCTGGTGGGCTCCACCTCATGGGCCATCGCTAAAGAGACAGGGAGGTAGGAGAAACTGTATCAAAACACAGATTTATTCTACTTGAAGTACATTTTATTAAGGAATAACAAAACTCAAGATACCCAGGTTGAGGGGGAACACATTGTCAGAGCTGCTCCAGCCAGAGTTGAGAGACTCAGATGAAAAACCTCCAGATCTGCCCACCGTTACCGGAGAAGTTACCTCCAGCTGCACCGGTTCGGGCTTCAGCTTCAGAATCAGGCCACTCGAAGACGTCGGAGGAGCCGAGCTTGATTTGGATGCCGCGGATTGAGGTGGACTGGAGGGGCGGGCGAAGGCGAAGGGTAGGCGACCCAGGAAGGTGGTCGAAGGAGACGAGGAAGGCAACAGAGGAGAACGAGGGGGTCCTGGAGAGGATGGAGGTGGAGTTTTGAGAGGCTTTAGAGGAAGGGCGCAAGGCAGGCCACGCCTTGTGATGACCTCCCGCAGGGTGTCGATGGGGGAACCGTTGACGGACCACTCGGTGATGCCCATCTGGCGCAAATGGGAGCGAGCGTGGCTGGAAAGTCCCTTGCGGTTCTCAAAGTACTCGCCGCAGAATTCACAGCCTATTTCCTTTGGAGGTTCATCTAAGAAATCACAAGAAAATGAACTTCTTAGAATTATGTTAAACAGAAAAAGGCCTAAACTTTTTATACGTTTCCTGTTTTATCTCAGTGATTGACCATGTTTCACTCACTGTGTGGTAGGGCCATGAGTTCCCCACTACTGAGACGGAAGACCTGCATGGAAGAGGCCTTGAGACGCTTGGCAGGTGGGCCGGATAAAGACGAGGCAGAGGAAGAGGTAGCTTTGGATGTTGACCCACCCCCAGCTGTGGTCACCTTGTAGAGGAGCGATGAAGAGGAAGAGGAGGAGAGTGTCAGCAGCGGTTGCTTTGGGGAAGGAAGCGTTGTGGCAAGGCCTCGTGGTTCTGCGTGGCCGTCGAGCTGCAACGTACTGGCTTTGTGCTTGAAGTCATCAGAGTCAATGATCTGGTCCAGGAGGTCGATGGGAGAGCCTTTGGACTCTGAGTACTCCACGCCAAAGTGTCGCAGGTGGGCTCGCGCGTGACTGGATAAACCTTTTCGGGTCTCAAACCAGGCGCCACATAGCTGACAAACGATGTCCTTATCCGGATCTACGTCTAGCGCTGGAAGTGGAGAGAAGTCAAATGAACTGAGAAACACAAGGACAATGAAGAGCGAGCAGATATAAGGTTTCAGCCAAGGGAGCGACACTTACTGAGGTTGAGAGGTGCATCGCTCTCCTGCGGCGCCCAGAGCGGTTTGGCTGATGCAATGGCGGAAGAGGCCGAGAGGTTTGGGGTCAAGCTTTTTATTCCCCCAGCCTTGTGCTCCGGGGAGCGCAAGGGGGAAGACACAGGCAGTAGAGAGGAAATGGGGGCTTTCTTCACTACTGAGGAAGGGGAGCCAGAGTGCGACAGAGCTGGAGAGGCACCGGAGGAAGGTGTGGACGTAGGGGAGGAAGATGGCAGCGGGACAGCTTTTGCTGCTTTGGCAAGGATGGCGAGAGGGATGGGCTTCTCGTCTAAGTCCATGTCGTCCTGCTCCTCATCTTTCAAGGGAGCAGACGGAGAGTGGTTGAGCAGCTCCAGATGCGATGGGCTTAGTTTGCCGTCTATGTTGCGCTCCTTAGCGATTTGGTAGAGGAGGTCTATGGGGGCCCCGCTGCTCTCCGAGACGGCGATGCCCAGCTGGCGCAGGTGAGAGCGGGCGTGGCTGGAGAGTCCACGCCTGGTCTCAAACTCTGAGTCGCACACCTTGCACTTCAGGTTGTGGACTGCAAAAACAGGGGGAAAAAACGCACCTGTTTAAACATCCAGGAAAAACTCACAAATGTCAGAAGCTGATTTCTGTTACCCACCAAATATCACGATAAAAATCTGGTAATGAAAACGCATGCATGTCCAAAAACCTCACAAATAACGCTAAAGTTTTCACCCTGTCGCAAGGTGGTTTTAAGATGTATCAATAAAAAGGTGTAATGGGAACACTTCTCTCCTTTTCAAATTCACCAGATGTGACGTAGATGGCCACGTGACCAGTTTATTTTAGGTTAAAAAAAAGGCGTAAACAGAGGAGGATATAGAAATTTTATAAAAAATTAAACAGAAAAATATAAATTCCTATGCTTGATAACAAAGGACAGCGAAATGCTCCAAAACATAAAATATTTTGTATCTCCATCATCCCCATAGTGGGGTCTCATGGGATGAGATTTTATAAGTATCACGGCTTAGGCTCGGAACACCATTCAATGGAAACACCGGCAAATCGTAGCTGTACTTTAGAAATATCGCCTTCATTCTATGAAAAAACTGTGATGAAAACTCAGCAAACACCACAGTTACAGGTCCTGATCCTGTGTATGCAAACAACAGCAGGTGGCAAAGGTTTGCTTGCAGGTCACAGACATCCCATGAGACACGCCAACCCACTTCACCTCGTTGTCTTGAAGTGTGCAGCCACACCGACACAGCTGTGTAAAGCTCCTCTGCCTCTCTGGATCTCCCTCTAGACAGCCTACTCTGCTGCTGCCAAACCTCAGCAGTGACCAGAGGACCTCAGTCGAAGCAAATCCAATTCACAGCCAACACTCTGGGGTCAGCATCCCCTGCAACCTCACCCTTAGCGTCTGCATCCTCCTCCGGAGAGAGGCTGTGGGCATTCCCGCTGGAGTTCAAACCATCCAAAACTGAGAGCTGCAGATCATCCTCATCCTCTTCCTCGGCTGCTTCCTCGTCATCACCTGAAAAGAGAGGAAAAAATAATTACAGATAAAAAACTACAAGCTAATAAATAAGTCAGCCTTGTTAAACATTCAATGAATAAAGAGTAGTCCTGTGAGCTCATTGCCTCTATTTTTTTCAGTCCGTGCAGCAGCGCATCATAACGTCTTCTGTTAGGAAATGCACAAAAAATATCAGATAATGAATCACTCTCAGGAAAAAAGACTAGTAAGAAAAACGTAAAGTAATAATTACTCTACTGTCTGAAACAAACATTGCAGTCTTGGTTCCCCGCAGTCAGGCATTCCTGGGACAAAAGTGCCATTTTCTGCGACAAATCGCTAAATCAAAAGAGACGTGGAGACAGACAATGCTTTTTGTCTGGTGGGCGGCTCTGCGCTTGTCAGTTCATCTCCTGACTGTAAAAGAGAGGCGATGTGACACCTCGGAGCGCAGCGTTATAAACACTGTATTATTCCTAATACAGACTGCCAAATAATAAGCCGAGTATTTATAGTATATACAGAGAAAAAACAGAGTGTGAGAGTACAGAGTATGACTTTGTGTCCAGAGGAACCGGCGAAGCGAGCCGAGACTTGCAAGTAAAAAAGTAAGACTTCCGATTATACTTGGTTAACCTGGATAAGTTGCAACAAGATGACCGATTACCGCCACTTTCTGCTGTGCAATGTGTTAGTGTGCCCCCCCAATACCCCTCACGCGCCGTGTTTCGGACAGTTTATTCCACACCATGTATGTTTTCACTTTGAGAGCACAGCGTGTCCTCTATCAAAAATCAAAGCGGAGTAAAAATGGCGAGGATTGGGCAACTGGAGGTGATTTTTTACAGACCCTGCGGAGCTGGGAACGCTTCACGTCACTCCGAGACGCGCGCGAGCTTTTTTTTTTTAACCTATTTATTTTTAATAAAAGCTTGCAAACAGTTAAGAACATTTTTTACAACTGCGAAAACAGAACAACCCCCCCCCCCTCTTCCTTCTCCTCGAAACAGTAACAATGAGAAGCTTTATGCGCTCCTGACAGACATGTCAGCGGCTACCTGCGCGACATTGATTTTCCTTTCCACGTTTTAACGCGCCCTCGCGCGATAAAGACTTCTTTTTTTCCTTTTTTATGGCCGTAGTCTGGCTACAACGTGACAGAGAAGATGCGGAGCGCCAGACGTGCAGTGCGACGCCGCCGTTGTGAACGCAGAGAGAGGGGAGGGGAGGGGAGGGGGGAGAGGGGGCTCGCGGTGCTGGGGAATCACAGCGCGCGGTTACTCACCGGTCCGCAGTGCATCGGACTCCCGGCAGCTGAAGCCAGACAGTTTTTCCGCTATTGTTTGGGTCTGCGGGGAGGTGGAAGCAGCCATTTTGCCCCGATATGCATCGCCAAGCTAAGGCGTGACCAATCGAGCGGTGGAGGCGGAGGTGGGGATAAATGCACCCGAGTGCCACATCTACCGTGGGCATCAAGGGACGCTCTCTGTCCCTCTTTACCCGCCCGTCAGCACACGTACACACACGCACACAAAAGCATCTCTCCCTGAGGATCTCTGCACATATCTTGTTCCTGGATTGACTTAAATGTATTCTTTTTGTATGTTTTTTAGACATTTCTTCTGTCATCTTTTCAGGGTGCAAAGTTCAAACAGAGTCACCAGGTAACACAAACACATACGCTGTCACTTTTTTTCTTTTTTTCTCTTTTTATATATAAATAAGGAAAACTTACCTTCAAAGTCTTCCTCCTTTTTCCAGCCTTGATGTGACGCCGAAGCCACTTTATCAGGTTCAGAGGCAGACAGAGGCCTTTCGCTTGTCTCCCCCTCCAGCTTTACCTCTATAATTCCTTCCTCTGAGTCTCTCTCCCCCTCATCATCATCATCATCATCATCATCATCCTCCAGAGAGCTGCCAGGACTCCTGGGAGGAGCCGTGGGAATTACCAGGTCCGGCCTGCTGGAGAAAAGTTCCCTCAGGATGTGGATCGGCGAGATTGTTACGTCCCAGTTGGTGATGCCGAAGTCTCGCAGATGGGCCCGGGCGTGGCTGGACAGGCCGGCCCGGGTGTCGAAGCCGGCGCTGCAGAACTCGCAGTGCATCACGCTGAAGGTGTCCGGGTCAAAGTTGGCAACTAAGGAAAAGAGGCAGCGCAGGTGGGAGTTTAGCAAAACCAGCTCAGTGATGCCTTTTCTTCAACGTAACGGTCCTGAGCATCTTAATTTATGCAAAAAGGATCCACTGGTCTGGTTCTATGTAACTGGTGCTGATGAGGAGTTTTTCAGACAAAAAAAATACCAAAACAGTGTATAGAGCTGTGTGAGGGGTGTTGTGATGATTCGTCAACTTGTAATACAATAAAAAAAAGTTTACACATCAAGACACAACATGGTTAATAGTATTTCTGGGATTAGCAGATTCCGATGACGAGTAATAATCCCTTTCATACATTTAGCTGGTGCTGTTTCCCGTTTGTTTAGATCACTGATAACATCACACAGGTTCTTAGTTTTACAGGTTTCCTTGCAGTTTCAGGGGGAAAAAAGATTTTTCTAAAAATGCAAATCATATTCCTTAATATAAGATTTAGTCTTAACAGCAGCGAACAACGCATTCACAAATGGAACAATGCAAACAAAGATATTATTATTATTATAAGTATTAGTATTATTTTTTATTAGTATTACCATTATTATTAGTATTATTATTATAATAAATTTAATTTAATATAATAAATTTAATTATTATGTCTACAGTCAGAGGTCAGCTTCTCTTGATGTGCATCAAGGACTTCTGGCATCAAACGAGCCCTCATGTTGGCTGACGGAGAATTACGGGCTCAAAACGATAAATTGAAATTAATTTATTTCAAATGAGTAATTCTCATCAATGATTAATTGATAATCGATTCATTGTTTGCATCCCTATATTGGACAGTTCTTGAAAACTTCCATAAGCTCTTTGTGCTGTTAAAAAAATATGTGTGATTCTTAGCTCAGATCAGGACGTTTCAGCGAAAGTCTCCATCAGGAAGATGCTTCATGTTCAGAGAGCAGCTGTTAAAAAGCCCCTGATGAGCAGCGAGCGGTGTGAGATGTGTGTGGGATCTGGTGAGCAGGATACTCCACAGGCTGAATCTGGGCCAACTTCAACCAAGTGATGTGTTTGGCTCATTTGGTATCGCTCAGAGTTGTTACGAAACCTAATTTAGCCGTTATAAACAGTTTATATGCTGGGGAGCAATTTTTCATACAGCCTTTTTATATAAGCTTCATTTTCAGTATTTTTGGGGTAAAATAGTTACGACTTAAAGCAGTGCTTCTCAACGGGGGTGGAACAGCCCCCCAGGAGGCACTCAGAGACAACATCAATGGTCCAGAAGAAAGTGAACACAGGGGAAGCATATTATAAAAAACATGGAATAAAGCACTTCTCTTCTTTTAAATAAATCACTTGGACCTTCATTTGATATTTCCAACTAATGAAAAGTTAAGAAAGTCGACCTTTGTACTTATTTTCAGCTGGATTAAAAGCTTTGTCCACAAATCAGAAAAGGTAAGACACACTTCATGAATCTTGTGAATTGTTTGTGGTTCTAATCGTGGCTTGTATGGGTGACAGTGCAGGGTAGAGGCTTTTACTTGAGTCATTTTATGGTCATTCTGCATGCTAACACTGATGTTTCTTATCATGCACATAAACTGTGGGCTTTTCAGGGCCATGCTTAGCTCACTTGGTAAAACTTTTATACAAAATTGGCTACAGTTCCTCATGTAAGCTGATCCTGGATTCATTTCTATGTAGCTTGTAGTTGAATGTCTCGCCCTCTTCATAAAAGGCTACCAGACCCACATATTCTACCAGTAGTACCACAATTATTACAGTCAGTCTGTACAGGAGGAGTGAGGAAACTGGAAATTGTAAACAATGAATGATGGGGGGCAGTAGGGGACGTGGATATTATATACATGGTCACTAGCCCAAACAGAAGGTAGAGAAGCACTGATTTAAATGGACACCGTGCAACTTTTGGCCACTCGGTTAATTAAATTCTGACTTCCCACAGTTCTCACGATACTAGCGCAAAAAACAGTCTCTTTCTGGCCTCAGCAGACACCGTTTTCACCATCGTACTTGTTCATCCATCACAAACCTTTCATCAAAGAGGAGGTAAAAGTAGTGCAAAGCGGAGCCTTAAAGCAAAGCGCTCCACGTCACATGATCTCATGAGAGACGTCAAGTTACGCAGTATCCCTTTAAATGAACTGCTGAACACAGAAAAGAAGGAAAAAAGTCATTTTTCTTCATGTTCTTGTAATTTAACTTGTCTGTGTTACTCTGTGTACCTGACCTGTACCACGATGGTCCTGACAAAACTATCCGAGGGTTAACAGGTTCAATGGATGAGAGTTGTTCAACCAAGGCCTCATATGTTTACACACTTTTCCAGTAAAAATTCTTTTTTTAATTATCTCTGACAAATGCAAGAAATAGTTCTTTCAGACCTACAGTATCTGATGTTTTGAAACTATAAAGAAGAATGATGGAGATCGCAGTGTTTGGTCATCTGTGGTGACTTTGTTAAATTAAATCAGGATTATTATAGAAACCAATTATTTTTCATGATTTAAAAATTATAATAATGTTCATTTGTATTGATTTTTTAGGAGAAATTAACAAAACCATCATAATTTGCCGCACAGCATAGACACCTGTAATCTCCAAGTCAAACCCATCCTGTTGATGTCAGTTTATAGTGACCAACCAAAACTACACAGACCCAAACTTCAACATGTTTTATATTCTATTCAAGGATAAATGAATCGTTTATAGTGGAAACAAGTTCAAATCTGGACTACAACTCTGCCAAAAATGTGTTGCTCTGAACTTGTTGGAGGGCTGATAGTTTTACAGGCCATCCCTCGCTGTACCCCAGGACACATCTGTCCAAAGAATGTGGACTTATGCAGCCTGCTTTACCCCTAAATGAGGTCTCAGAGGTTGTTTAAGAATCTTTCGTCTAAACAGTCTAAATGAAAGATTTTTCAGAGAGAAATCCAACAGGCGTCTGCACATGTCTGATTAAAAAAGCATTGCATAACAGTTTTTGTTTTCGTCTCTGTTGCATTGAGCTAATGTTGCTCTTACTCAATCTTGGTCTGGCTTTTCTCATGTAATCAGAATAATTTACACAGCCCTGGAAGTTTATGTCATGCTAGTCCTGACCCTGCGGAGCAGGCAACGGCTGCTTTTCTTTGCTTAAAATCCAAATACATCACATCTCCTGCTATCAAGCCAAAGATGCAACAGAGCAAAGAGATGAACATTGGCCATGTTAACATGACAGTTATAATTCCTATTTAAACTGGAATTAAAGTTAATTGCACTTTAAAAAGATGAAAAATGATCATGTAAACACTTAATTCCTGAAGCAAATCTTAATTCCGACTTAAACTTAATTCCAAATAAAGTGACTGGCTTATTCCATTTTAAATTCTGAATTAGATAATTCCTCTCTTATCTTCTATCATGTAAACCTTCATCCAGCTTTAAGTTAATTCCAGTCGTTCTGCACATGCAAGTACCATCGTCTTTTCGCCATGATGACCATAAACAGTGCTTCCCGTCTGAAGCAAACAGGCTCAACCCGAGTCTGTCTAGTCCAGGGGTGTCAAACAGGTCTGAGTTCAGGGGCCACATTCATCACAAGTCAATCTCCAGCGGGCCGGACTAGTAAAATAACTGCATTATTATATAAGAATAACAAAAAAAAACATTTTAGGGCTAAAGTGTAAATATGTTATCAAGATGTTTGTATTAAATAAACTAAACTTTAGAAAAACAGCCTGGATTTTCTAGACAAAAATAAGTTTGAACAATATTTAGCCTCAGTTACACATTTACAATTGTATTTATTGATTTTTTTCATCAGATTTTTTTTCTTGTTGTATATTTTCCTTGTAACCTAAAAAAAGGATATTGTCTGAATTTATCAATATGAACAATAGATATAAAATTTCTAATTCTTAAATTTGAAAGAAAAATAATTCTACAATTTTATTCAAACAAAACCTTTTTTATATTTTAATTTTGCATAAGATTTTCATTCATATTTATTCATTAACATATTTTCTTACTAAATTACACACCTATTAAAACCTACAGATCACAATGCATCTGCAAAACTGTCTCGGGTATCTGTAAGTAAAAACTCTGGTGCTTCACATTAGTATCAGAGAAACTTTTCCAAATTCATCCTGTGGGCCAGATTGGAACCTTTGGCGGGCCGGTTTTGGCCCCCGGGCCAGATGTTTGACAACCTTGGTCTAGTCTGAATAGCTGCTGCTTCATAAATAAAATCTAAATGAAGTGAAAATGGTTCTTGTTATGACTTTTCCTCCTTTTGTCAAAAAGAAACAAATCAGTTTTTAAACTTCCGGTAGATCTACGTACTTTCGATACAAACGTCCGCCAGCCAACCAATCAGAACCCTTCCCAATCCCTGGATTTGAAGCGGAATTAAGAAATGTGTTTTCCATGTAAACATTAATCCGCAATTATTCGGAAACATCATGTAACGTCAGCTAATGATGAGTTGTTGTGGGGTATGATAGAGCTCTGATAGTCAGTAATCATTCTAAGCTTGTTTTACCTCCTAAACCACTAAAAAAATCCTAGAGTAACAGATGCAACAAGCTGCTGACCTTTTTTCTTCTTCTTCTGATAGGAGAACTTCTTCTCGATGGCGTTGACTTCCTCGGGGGAAATGAAGTGGCGCACGTTGTAGCTCACGCCCACTCGGTTCAGGTGGCCTCTCACGTGATTGGCAAGCCCGATTCCATTATGGAATCGATCGGGGCAGTAGGGGCATTTCCTCTCCACGCTCTTGGGCGCCTCCGCGTCCTCATCAATCTCGTCTTTGTCCTCGTCTAAGATGCCCTCTGACAGGAAACATCGCACGCGTTCATCATCAACGTCGTCATCGTCATCGTCGCTGTCACTTTGTGCCGGAGCGGCGCTGACCCTGCTGCTCCTCCTCAGGAAGAAAACCTTTCTCTCTGGCTCCGCCGCCGGCTTGTTTTCCACCCTTACGGCCTTCTTGGCGGGTGGCGACGATGCGGCGCTCTGCCGTCGGGAGGGATCATCTAACGAGAAAGGAAAGCGAATAAAACTCTTAGTGACATACAGGTCTGTCTCAGAAAATTAGAATATTGTGATAAAGTTCTTTATTTCCTGTAATGCAATTAAAAAACATGAAATGTCATACATTGTGTATTCATTACAAATCAACTGAAA